>APFE031067439.1:5847-39751 GCA_000404065.3 Pinus taeda | reverse complement strand
GGGAATTTTGGGGTCGAGAAAATGGTGGCGGTACTGCAAAAGTATTTCTATTGGCTGAATCTTCGATAGGATGTCGGGAAGTACATCAGATCCTGCACTGCCTGCACCATTGCCAAATCAACCATCAAGAAGCAAGGCCTTTATACTCTTCTCCCTACCCCTAGTCAACCTTGGGAATCCATCTCCATGGATTACATGTCGGGCCTTCCTTCTACTAAGCATGGAAGCGACTATGTTTTTGTGCTCATTGACAAGTTCTCGAAGATGGCCATTATGGTGGCCTGCAGGAAGAATATCACAACATAAGCCACTGCTCAAATATTCTTTGAACAAGTGTGGGTACACTTTGGGATCCCATAGTCATCTCATATCGGGACAACAATTTCCTTAATACATTTTGGTCCAGTCTCTGGTCGATGCTAGACACCAAACTCACTAAGTCCACAACCTTCCATCCCCAAACTGATGGCTAGAGAGAGGTTGTCCACAGGATGATTGTACACATTCTATGCATGTACAACTTAAAGCATCCATGCACATGGGATAAGGGCTCTCCACAACTTGACTGTCCACAACCATTTTTAGGTGGGCTTGGGATTCTAGCCACTTTGTCCCGTTGATGTGGCCATGCCATTTACAGCTACTCAGGCAAATTCGGCTCATGTCCAGTCCCAATCAGATAAGGCAAACAACTTCATTGAGCACATCCAACATATCCGCTAATAGGTCCACGACATTTTGGGGAAATCAAATTCCAAGTACAAGCAGTGACATGATCAACATCGGGTGCCACACAAGTTTCAGGTGGGCGACAAAGTCTGGTTGAATTTGCAGAAGGAATGCCTTGCCAGAGCCTATCAGAAACTCATACCACTCCGATATGGTCCTTACACCATTACCAAGGCTATGGGAGACAATGCATTTGATCTCAACATTCCCCCATTCCTTGGCCTGCACCCAATGTTCAATGTGGACCTCCTTTGGCCATACTTTCCACCATTACTAGACACATCTAACATTGTAGAACAACTCACACCAACAGATTTAAATCCAGATTGCATGGAACAAGTTGCAACTGATCAGATCATGGACAAGTAGATCAAGCACACTCGCTAGTAGAACATCCAACTATATCGAGTTGTCAAAGCAGGCCAATTCCTTCACCAGGGACCAAGTTCAACAAAAGTTTCCTCATCGCATGGAGGAAATCAACGCAATGGGGACCACTGCTTCCTAAGGGGGGAGGAATGATCCATGTGGATATTGGTGGCCACCCGTCAATTCCACTTGGACCCCCACCATTGTTTCTTTTAGTTTTTCAGTTTCCTTAATTGTAGCATAGTTTACTATTTTTAGCAGTTTTTCGGGCCCTAAACTTCTAGAGCTGTTTTGAGGCCCTAAACGACATTTTTTTGGCAATCTACCACCAACGATTTTTTGTTAAAATCATCTTTTCCATCATAGTCCTCGGAGATATATTTCTAACAAGGTATCATGTGCGTCAAACAGATATAGTATGACCAAGTCGTGACCCCAGGAAGTTGGTTGTCCAGCTAACCCTAACGAGGCCCATAAACTCTTGGTGTTACATCTCCTCGGGTTAGGGTTTTCTCTTATTGTTCAATAATAAAAAGGCCCTTGAGCCTCATTGTAACATAGTTCAGAGGCATGTAACCGCCACATCTCTTCTCAGGGATAAGCTACCATTGCTCGAGCTAGTTTATTTCCATTTCTGTCACTGCGCATATTTCAATATTTTACATTAATGAAATGAAGTATTATTTCTGCTGCATCTATGTATATATGGTTATATTTGTAATTTGTTGCGTTCCTGTTTAAATCCAGATCAACAACTCAACACATGTATGAATCTTTTGTAACACATATTTTTAAGACATAGGCAGGTATGAAGCTTTTCTATATTTATGATCAATTGGTATTCCATGTAATGAAATGATGAAAAAAATGTGCTTTCTTATATTAGATTAGTAGATATTAAAATAGGTTAAATAGTCAACAACATATAAATCTTAGATTATTTGTTTTGAAATTTATGAACAAATGGAAGGTGGATGACCCGAAATCGATCCACCTGCACGGTTATATGGAGAACATGAGCAACGTGGACGAGGTAGATCCCTGTGCTAGTGGGACTAGTGCATGGATATAGAGATTAAAGTCTAAAATAATTTTCATTAATACCTACAACCTAACATAGGTTTTTTTAACCTATCGCTTCTCTCTTTCCAATTTTGTTTTTTTCTAAAGTAATATTTAAAAAATTATATATATTCCATTAGAAGAAATTAAAATAAATTTATCCAAAAAGACTATAAAGGATATCTTAGCTAAACATTACCTTACTCTAAGAGCTAACACAACCACATAAAAGAGTCTTCTATAGTCATACATGTATCTAAAAAATGTACATTAAAATTGTTCAAAAACATAGTCCCTCCTATATTGTTTGACTCAAGGCTCTATTATTTGACGAGACCAAATCATCCTCCATGTTCTTAATTCTAACATGACTTATTTTCAATTTTCTTGTATAGGCCTCTCATACCTCTCCTTCAATACCATCCAAATCTAGGAAGTTTTCTTTCTTCCACTCTTGATGCCATATACATTAGAATTCTAGGGAGGTTGCCTAATCTAAGCTATAGTTGTTTTCAAGGACTTTATAATCTTCTCCACTTCCAAAACTAGGAAGGATTAGCTCCTACCCATTACTCTTTCTCCATTACCAACTTCCCACAGTAGCCAATTCTGCACAAGAGGGAAGGCTTGGACAATGGCATTCCAACATATCAACAAATTATATATGAGTATTCTTGGATTGTATTCTAATAAATTAGGCTCAATGTATTTTTAGAGGATAACTTGGCTTCACATACCCTTATTTGATATGAGCCTCCATATGCATCTAGCGACCAAAGCCTTCCCAAAATTATGCATATTCTTAAGCCCCAACTCCTTCACCTTCTTAAAAATCAACTTCTTCACCACCTTCGATTTTTAAATATGTTCATGTTCCAACACTTGCATTGTCCCTTCTTACAATGAAGGCTAATAAATGAGCCAATTTCATAGAATAAGTACTTTTTTTTTTTATCTCATTATTATAATAGAGTCTGGAATATTTAATTTTCAAACTTATTTTCATCTAAATGATTTTTTAAGAAGTCAAAGTACATGCTCCAATACTAATGCTCGATATGTAGCAAAGTTTCTCTTTAGTCAAGTTAAATTAAGCATATGATTTCAATCGTCAAAATTATGTTAGTCGCTTTCTTAATGATAAATCAATTTATGCATTTTTTGTTCCACTATATAGAAAGCATGGATTTTCATTAGAGTTTAAAATATATTGTTTTTGTAGAGAATGACTAGAATATATGTGCATGGCCATGACATACGAAGCATTTACATGTCCATAATGTTCATGATGGAAGACATGAAATGATTACGACAATAATTTCTTTTAAAATAAATTAACATTTATTTATTCATTGTGTAATTACTCTCGAAAAACTCATTAGCTTGTTCCCTGGTTAGGGCTCCACTATTAAGCACCAACAATTGCGGCTCCCTCTCTAGCACAAGTCTGACCCTTCTACCCTCCAAGATAGAGGTCACGACCCTCTTGTGGTTGTCTACACTGAGCTTGACCCCTCTGTAGTGCTACAAGGAGCTTGCAGCCTGCTTAAACAAAGAAGCTGCCACCCAAACCTTCTACATGATGACCCAAAATTACTCCATCAAACTTGGTCCCTGCATCTGATCATTTCGACCCCCAAACAGTCACCTAGAAGTGCTCTAACTACCCTCTTCTACCTTCGCTAGGATGTGCCCTGATTTGTGGCTCAAACAAATAGAAACATGCTCTTCGTCCTCCTTGCTTGGTCTCCTCGAGGTGCAACCGACTTTAGATGAGAATTTGCTATATAATGATGCACTTAAATGTGTCGAATGAGGTTTGAGGTCACACTTATTTATATGAGTTGATGTGCCTCAAAAGACATGATTGTTAGGCTTCACGAACCTACATGGTGGTGAGGCCAATCTTGACATTTTTCATATGTGTGGGCTTCACTTCAAAAACATATTTCTCCTTGTCCAATTTGAGTGATCCTTAGGTCAATTTTGGTCCTCTCGAAAAGAAGCATTCAATGAAATAACTATCTCCACCAAATGAGTTGTCCAAAGTGAAATTTGGCCCTAGTTACACAATTTAACAATTTTTAATAGATACGTAAAATAAAATATTGAACAACTTCTATTATATTATTGTGGTTGTTACTACTCCTAGTCATTAGTAGTAGATATTGTAAGAGTTTTGAACTACGAAAACAAAGACATAAACTAGCTTACAAAGACAAACTCCATTGTAGTTTGCATAGTGAATAAAGGACACCTATAGCTTCCCTTTTGCCAAGTGGAAATGCTCCAGACTAATTTACCTATTGTTGATAATTTCCATATGCACAAGGAACATAACAATACGTATTTGGACTAAATCTACATTTCCTATTCAACTAAGATAAACTACAAATATAGGCCATGACCACATGGTCAAAAGTGTGTTGCAAGCAAGCCCACGTGTGTCTGTCCTTTTCAAAACGTCGATACAAACTAGATAACATGTAATACAAAGCCCAATCCTTAACTTATACACAATATTCAAGATAGTAACTTAGTTGCCAAGCCTAGATGTCTTCTTCAACTTAGATGTTGGAAGCAAAAAACATTTTTTTTTCCCATCCATGACCAAAGTAGGTCAATGCGACTAGAATACATAAATAATAAAAGCAAGATGAGTACCTAAAAGAGGCAACTCCTTAGAGAAAAGTTACAAAGGGGTTCAAGAGAATCCCAAACTGAGAAGATAGGTCAAGAAGAAGCAAAAGAAAAGAGACAGATTCAAAGACTTCAAAGTTATTTTGGCAAATATACTTGACAAATGACTTCCTTTGAATAGGTAGGTTGTCGTGAACAAACATGTACATGTTGATAAATATGTATAGGAGAAGAGCCTACATATGTTGAACACAAATTTTGAGTCTAGAAGGCTAGGATATAGAAATGAACAACCATGGGTTGAGGAAGTTATTTGGGAAGCAATCAAGTTCTAGACTCTAATGTGTTTTAGATCTTATTGTAATATTTCATGTCATTGATGGTTCAAAATTCATAATAAGTTGTTTAATTGTTAAACTAAGACCCACTTGACATTGTTTTGTTTTTATTAATGTGTTGCCATTTGCATTTGCAATATGTGATGAAATACTGTGTGCAACCCATGTCACCACAAGTTGAACTATGAGACAAATGGGAACTTCTAGTAACATGAGAGCTACATGTCCGTACACAATAAATTGTAGTACAATAATAAAACCACATAACTTGCAAACATTTTGCAAGTTCAACAAAACTATATATAGTTCACAAACATTTTGCACTGAAAATTTATTGATTATGATCGTGTTCACCTTCATTTTTCACAAACCAAACAATGTCTTGCAAGTTATGGACAACCATGTTCACAATTTTTTAATCGACCTACCAAAATGTAAATCAACACAAATTATATGTTTGCAAAAATAATTTTATATACAACGATAACCTTGATGTAGAATTAGAAGCAACATTTACCTAAAGATTTGCCGTGGTTCAGCTTGCAGAGAACAAATATGGGGAGGATAATTGAAAGTTTCTATCATGTTTAAAATTGGAATCCCAACATCTAGTTTCGTGCATTTTGAGCATGACATAACCGACTGCATACCTAGATTGGATGATGAGATGAGTCACATACTAAATTTATGGGTAAGTTGTGTGAGGGGAAGTGCTTAGTTGTGTAAATCTAAGGATTTGTCACAATCGAGATGACAATCCTTTTCTTCCAAAAGGGATAAGTAGTTGCAATGCTTGACACTACCAAACTAATAGGAAAGCAAAGAGCACACACACATCTTGTGGCCCAAAATACAACAAGGCGATATTTGAAACCTAAAATTCGATTCAAGACACAAGTACAACAAATAGTATGGCAAAACACAACTCTTTGATAACGACATGGAAAGTAAAATACACACATCACTTGCAACTGGGATAACACTACAATATGAAAACTGCAGAACTTGCAATCAACAAGAGCGTCTACCCACCCAGATGCGGGTGATTATCTAGGTAATTAATTCGACAAGACGGTCGGGCGGCGGATGGGCTGGCCACATGGCCGCCTGCGTCCTCCCCCAAGCCCACCTAAGGCGCATTCAAGGCACCTTGCAGGCGCCATTAAATGAGTCCCAAGGCCAAGACTGCTCCACCTCTTTCATAGCTATGGCGTCTGCAGAGCATTATGTTATCCCTCCCCCCTTGCTCCACTGTGTTTGCCCTCCGCAGGCCGTAGAGCCATGCTCTCGTACTGTAACTGGCTACCATTGCTAGCTGATAAGTTGTATTGATCTGGGTAACGGATTTCATTATTCTCAAACTAGGCTCTGCAACTTAGCTCTGGCTCAGACCTCCTCTGTCCATCCTCTATGCAATTATTCCACCAACTCCCTTGCTGCTAACCTTACCTTCAATCCTGCCACGGTTCGTCATCGAATGCAAAGCAGGCGAGGAGGCACTCGCGGCGGAAGCATTCACCCTCCTGCAACTCCCAACCCTGACTCTGTCTCCCCTGCTTCTTCAGCTGACAATCCCAATCCATTTAGCTCTTTCCATGGCCGATATCCAGACACCCGAAGTGGAAAGGGGAAGAACTCAGCTCCAAGGTTCTGAACGGAGGGACGCTACAGTTCACACAACAAACTTCCCCCTTCCTCTGCATCCAACACCCCACACCACTCAATTCCGTTTTCGTAGCACTCTGAACCGGCCCGTAATCACCGCTACTGTTACTATTACATTCTTTGAAGAAATGGACCCGTTGGCACCTCTGCCTGCACACAACGAAGAGCTGAACAGGGCAACTCCAAGCAACAGAGGTGTTTGCAGCCCAGGCGAACAACAACCCGATGATGATAGAGCCACCCTGCATGGCAATGCGCTGGCTCGCAATCAGCAAGCTGTGGGGAGCAATCTTGGTGACACTCAGGCTTCTGGCAGTCGACGAGGCGACACGTCTGGCCTGCATGCAGGCACGGGTAGCATCGCAGCCGTCCGCCGAACTCAAGGCGGGGCCATGTCAGCTGGAGTGGATGATTGGTACAAATATGCATGTCGGGTTGAAGAAGAATCGACCCTGGACAATCTCTAGCCTCGACACTTGGCAGCCAGGTGTCGTTTTTTCTTGCCAAGTGGATGCTTCTCATGTTGACTGGGCGTTTACGGTTAAGTCTGTGTTCTATGATTTGGTCTATGCAATGTCTGAGATGTCTTTTTTTTTTTTTGGTCAAAATTGTTAACCCATATGTGGGTCCTCTTGACTTCATGGACTGGTTTCCCCTCTATTGGGGCAGTCACAACTAGACATAATTATTTTGTGATGGTGTTGCTCAGTACTTTGGAGGCCAGGCCTCTCTATAATTACCCTTTTTTGTATTATATTAATAGATCAATCTTACTTAGAAAAAAAAACAGGAGCGTCTACCCATAAGAAGTAGACATGTGTAATGCAAAAAAGGTATTCCAACATGCCTACAAACCCAAGACAATACACTCATCAAAGAAAAGACACACATACATATACTCATGAATATCTGGCACATTTTTCATCACCACATTGAACACTGTCACGATTTTAATCGTCTCATAAACAGGAATAACAAAATCCCAACTTATCGTCTCTGATCACTTCAAAAGCGATAATCGCAACAGAGTGCTTTTGAAGATGAATTTGGTTGTTTCTTGATCTTTTCTAAGAGTTCGAAGTATCCAACTAAATAATAGTAGACACAGACAAATCAGACTGCCTTATCCTTTGCAACTGAATAACACTGGACGTAGACAAATCAAGCTCACCATCGTGGAGGGGCTTATTGTGCTCAAAATGGGGGCATTATTGGCACCTGCAAATCTCTCAAGTTTTGGAGATCAATGCTTGGTAGTGGAACCCCCTGTTTCTTACACTGCATGAACCGTTCTTGGTGGTGATGGTGGCTTCTAAAATCGACAGTGCCATGCGAATTGTTTTCATCGGTCTCGATAGTGTTCTCGGGGGTTTCAGCAGTGATGGGGTTTTAGATCAACGACTTAACACAATCTACTCGTCTAACAATTGATTTGACGACGCATAGTGACAACACGAGGGAAGTTCATCCTAGAGGGGAAAGCCTTACGGCATAATAAATCAACGTAGATCCATTTAAACTCCGAATCTACCAATTGTCGAGAGAGATCAAATCTCTTTTCATTGTAAAAAAGTTTGCACCTCTAGAAATTTGATCCTCTCACCACTTGGTAGATCCAGAATTAAATAAATTTAAGATTTATGAGAGATTTTTGGCGTATATCACAAGATCTATCATTTGTCGACACATTTCGAACCAACTAGTGTGGTTCATCATCACGACAAGTTGATTTAAGATTAATTATTTTTTCTTATTAAACAAGAATACATTTGAAATTACCTTACAATAACATTATTACTCTGAGTATCCAGAATAATATTTAGTAACACGGAAAGCCTTAAAATAGATTATAAATTTCAATGACAACACGCCAAATTCTCCTAAGTGCGTCAACTGCAATATAGGTGAAAGATGTTGGTACGAAAAACCCTTCGTTATAAAGTTTAAAATGGTGAATAAGGATGTAAGTGTGCAATGTAACCAGTCATTCGCATATAAGTTTTCAGCGTTTCGGTTGAGTGGAGCCCAAATTTATCCGTAGGTATTGATTTATGTATCATCTGACTTTCAAAGAGTGCGCGTAAAACGCACAAATGCAAGAAGTCTCAACAAAACTTCGTAAATTAAGTTCTGTCGTGGATAGGTGAGTAAGACAGAGATTGACTCTGGGCCGACATCAACGGGTGGAGACCAATTAAAAACACAGGGACGGACTGGAGGGGCCCGGATGGTAACGATATTTGTTAACACCGTTAACATCACTACTACTTTCACTCTACTCTGTCTCTCTCTATTTGTTACAGCAAAAGCCAGGAAGGAAGGCGTTGTGGTGCAGGCCTTTTGCTTTTGTATGTAGCCGTTGGACAAGTGGATACCGGCTTTTGCTTTTGCTTCCTCGGCCCTCTATTTAAACCCTTCTACAGCCTACATTCTACATTTCTGAATCCCGTAACAGACGAGATGGTGTTCGGAATTCATATCGCACTCATGCTCTTTTTGGATTTGAATGTATTCAATTTCATTTTTCAAAACAGTTTTCCTTTCCTTTTTCTTCTTTGGACCTCATATTTTGTTTTTCCTGTTACTATGTGTTTCTATTTAATTCATGTGCGTTTCTGCTCTTCAATTTTAAATTCTCTCTTTATCTTTGTTTCTACCGATGTTGTTTTCTAAATGTTTCTCCGGGATGGGATGGGATGGGGTTTCTGGATTGTTTTTGCATTTGTTCCATTTTTTTGAGTTTTTCCAATATTTGAAACCCCACAGGCACACATTTAGTTTTTCCAATATTTGGAACCCCAGAAGCACATATTTGCAGCTGCTGGTATGGTATGCTATCAAAGCTCTGAGAACCAAGTTAACGATCCTGGATTCATCGCTCAGTCAGCCTCCAGGTAAATAAGTTTCACTCCGCTTGATTTCATAGTAAGTTACATAGAAGGGTTTCTGGATTGTTTTTGCATTTGTTCCATTTTTTTTTTGAGTTTTTCCAATATTTGAAACCCCACAGGCACACATTGAGTTTTTCCAATATTTGGAACCCCAGAAGCACATATTTGCAGCTGCTGGTATGGTATGCTATCAAAGCTCTGAGAACCAAGCTAACGATCCTGGATTCATCGCTCAGTCAGCCTCCAGGTAAATACGTTTCACTCCTCTTCATTTCATAGTAAGTTACATAGAAGGGTTGGGGAGGACTGAAGGTACAGGGTGCATAAATCTTTGTTTTCTTTCAGTGATTTCGTTTTCCGAGGCAGTGACATCGCCTTGTTCGATGATGTTGAAAACTATACTGCAAGGGTTGATGTTTTAGCGGTTTTCACTACGAGTCTTCTGAGGGCACTGAAAAAGGTAGGTAGTCTGCCTCTTCTTTCTCCTGGGTTTGAACAGGAGTTGACAGAACATGTGTATAAGTTTCTTTCAATGCTACACTTGTTTTGTTTCACACACTAATAAATACTATCAATTAGATTTAGGTCTAACATAGCGGTTTTCAACAACTCATGTGGCACAGGACGATGCATGTTCGTATTAAATATTTTTACCCTTATTTATGCGTAGGCAATCAATGTATAAATACACCTCTTCAATATTTAAACAAAAACAATAAATGTTTAAAGAATTAATTAGACAGTTGTTTTTCTGAACAGGGTTAATTAGATACTCCTGCGCATTTTTTGCTACTAGTGTTCATACTCTCTTTAGGGACTATACTCATCTTGATCAGTTAGATATCTTATGTTAACAGGGTTAATGAGACACCTCTTTGATATTTAAACATAGACAATAAATGTTTAAAGAATTATTTAGATAGTTGTTTTTTTTAACAGGGTTAATTAGATACTCCGCATTTTTTGCAACTGGAATTCAGACTCTCTTTAGTGACCATATTCATCTTTTGCATTTTTCACTCCAGTGTTAATTATACCATAGTATCTTATCAGCTAGCAAGGCACATGTTAGTTAAAGAATGACAATTTGGGTTTAAGGCACAACTATAAATTTTTAAGTAGACAAATTTAACTCAATCTTTGTATAGTTTTATTAGATTTCTAGAAAGGGAGATTGATTAGTTAGGTCTCGGACTGGAAATACTTTGACTGAACTATCTTATAGTATTACTTTACCTCTGTTTATTGGAGTCGTCTAATGAGGCGGAGGAATTGCCCGGACGGTCAACAGTGGCCGGAATTTGGGCAAAAAAAATTCAAAAAATCTTGTAAATACAGTGTTTGAATCATGTTTTTGATGGTGGAAATGGATTCAGCACCATCAAAAACGTCTAGAACAATTAAAATTTTGAAGTTTAACAACTATAACTTGGATTTACAAAAATCCTAGCCGGATTTTTTCTAAATATAACCAGAATTTCTATAACTTTCTGGGCAACTCCTCCGCCTCGTTAGACCATATGCTTTTTATTTCATTTCACGTGAAGCAGTGAGTACTAGTCACTTAGGTGACTATATTCATTTGTTTCTATTTTTAAATAGTGTGAGTTATACCATAGTATCTCATCATCTAATTAGGCACATCTTACTTAAGTGATGGCACTTTAGGGTTTTAAGACAACCTGACCTATACATCTTTAAGTGGACAAAAGTTAACATTTTCGTAGTTCATCAGATTTTTATAAGGGAAGAATGATTGGTTTGGCCCTGGACTTGAAATACTTTGACTAGACTATTTTAAAATATTTCTTTACATCTTTTTATTTCATTTCATGTGAAGTGTCACAAGAACTTTTCTTTTCTTAGCCAAACCTGGAGGCAAAATTTTGATTTACTTCAAACCTAAATGTAATAACTCAAACACAAGGGTAATTGTCCAGAGAAAAGGTTTACACACTAGAAAAATTTCTAGTGCTCTTCTTTGATGCTGACAAAGTAACCTTAGGCTTACATTGCATTGCTAGTAGTATTATACTATTAAAAGTTTTAATGCATTGCATAGTCAGTAGTATTGTACTATTGTTTACGACACTTTTGGAATTCTTTAAATTAGATCAGTTTTTGAATTTGTATGTGTTGAGAAATCAATGCAAGTAGATTAGGGTTTGATTCCTCTTTCTTGATAATTACTTGTGAGTTATGTTGGCTTCTTTTACTTCTTTATTATCTTATCTTTCATCAAGAAATTACCATATTATGTGTGTATGAAGATCACAAAAACACAAGACATAAGATGTAGGCACTATGCCAGGCAAAACCTCTCTCGAGGGGAAAACCCAGTCAAAAATTCTCTTCCTTCAATAGTTTCCTTTGAGACTCTTCAACCTAGACATAGACCAACCTTCCCTCCACACAAAGTTAGCCCTTCTAGATCTTCGACCCTTTTGCAGCAACAATTCCACCCCAACAACTTCGACTATGCAACAACTTACGACATTAGGCAGCAACTGGCAACAACAACACTTGAAAGACTTTGATCTCCCAAACTAGGGCACGGAAGAGAGAGAGAGTACCACCAAAACTTCAATTTTCCTTTTCTCTTTGAACTTGATCCAACTCACACTTCTTTTGACTTCCTTGATCTGCCTCGCACTTTTTCTAGCTTCACTAGAGATATTGAACTTGCTTGAGATGAGATCTCCTTTGTTTTATAGGCTCCAGGTGAGGTCAAATAGGTTTCCTTTAGGCCGACTTGATCTCCATTAGGCCGACTTGGTGTGGAGGTTACATAAATCATATTTTACTCAATAATAAATCTTTTTACACAATTCCAAAGCCCAAGAAGGGTCTCTTTAATTGTACAATGACTTTATTAACTCAGAATAAGTCCTAGAAGTCCTCAATGGGGACTTTGACCTAAAGCATGATGACCCAAGCATGAAACCCATGCTTTAATAAGTCATAATAATAATAATAATTATTTTTAATTAATTAATTAATTAATTTTATTCTTTTGACAAGTACATTACATGATGACTCAAATACATTAATGAAGTCTGAACCTAGTTACATTCTTCAACACTCCCTTTTAACTAGGGAGGTATTCATAACTTGCCAACCACCAACCTAGGGACCTAGGTGCGTATTTGGGGTCGCAACTCTATGACCAACGCCACCCTCCCTACTTTGGGACCTAGACATCAACACAAAGTGTCGGCCAGAGGTCCTCCCGGGCAATGCTTCACTTGCAAAGCCTCAACAAATCTCTCCCGATCAAATTGATTGGTAACCAACATACTATCAAAACTGCGAGAGATTTACCTGTACGAACGCAACCCCAATCAGTTATACGCTTTCAAATGTACATAATCAAATACAAACCTCTGAGATCTTCTGGACAACTTGATGTTGCTTCTCAACTTTCCGTAGTAGGACTTAGAGTTTTCCCAATGAATTATGACAGAAGTTTCCTCAACTGTGCAATTTCTTTTCCTACTTCTCATGCAACAACATATTTCATAAATAGATTCGACTTTTCTTATCTTAACAGCCTTTAAAAATACATCCTCCAATTTTCTTCTCTCACTCATGGCCTTCACTAAAACTTACGGCTGTTAGTCCTAGTCTAGTGCTTGACACATGAAGTAGAGAACCATATCTGTCACTCCCTCTTAATCAGAGAGGATCTAATCATTCCTGTGCAAGGAATATTCTCAACCATCCTCTTATTATAACGAGATTTCTTTCATCCATGCTCCTTCTCAATCTAGGGAGATTTCTTTCATTCAAGCTTCCTCTTAACCTAGTGAGATTTCATCTAGGTTTCCTCTTAACTTAGTGAGTTCTACTTCTTTACGACATTGAAGAATCTTTCGTGGCTTCCATCCTTCTCATCAGAGTTATCATTACCATCACCATTCACATCATGCTTATCAGATAAACTTTTCTTTACGAACATCTTCATTATCTTGAGATCACGTACCTACACAACTTAGATAGCAAGTACAACCAAATTTGTAGAAGCATGAAGTTAACCATATCAAAATCATGGAAGCATTCAACTTTATATATATCAGATGCCCAAACTCACAAACAAGAGATACATACTCTTCAACATCTTGCTAGGGACTTTATCATAAACCATAGACTACTTTATCATAACAACTTTAATTACATCTAGGGTTTCAATATTTCTTCCAAAGGTATGACATACCCTACTACAACATATAGCAAACCCTAGAAACAATTCAAACAAATATAGATCTACAAAGTATCTAACAACTTTCAGAATTCATATGTTAGACTTCCCACTAGGATTTCATACAAACCCTAGATTTCATACATGAGATTTAGCAATCAAAACCAATCACAGCTCGGTTAACAACATGACTAACTTCCACTAGGGTTTGTTGCAAACCCTAGATTTTCTTAATCAAACATCAGTCATAACTAGAACTCAGATTTCAACAATCTTACAAAAATCTCAAATTATCACATAGTCATTATATATCAGAGATTTGGACTTCTACTAAGGTTTAGTTACAAAACCCTAGAATTTACAAATACTATCATCCTAGAGAATCAAACTTCGACTAGGGCTTAGTTCCAAACCCTAGGACTCATGACCATCAACAATTAGGTCAACTCATACATGTAGGATTCCATCATCATGCACAAGCATATCATAACATGTGTTAGTCAAACTCGACTACAGAAATATCAATAAGAGTCAGACACATAACATACTTGGTTAGACTAGGGTTTGATCGAACAAACACACGAATGCCAGGGATTTCATTTCTAGGACATAATAAGGGTCTTGCTTATATACACTCTACCAAACCCTAATGATCTAAGTTTCGATACAAGACGTAACAGAGCCTATATTATCAATACTACAAAGGTTTGGAATTTCAGACATCACCATTCAACCCTAACAAGTTAGGGTTTCCATAACCATACCAAAACCCCAAACAAAACATCATCAAAGCATCAGTCAGTTACGTTAGACTTCAACAAATCATCAAACATTTTATTTCAACAATAACCCTAAGTAGGTTAGGGTTTCACACATGATCAACGACATACCCTTAAGTTAGGGTTTTCACAATGAACTTTTCTAGGGTTCCACAAGAGTAATCAAAGATATGAGGAGGGTAGATATATCTATTGATGAATCACCCAATCAAGAATCTTTAAGATTCAGGGAAGTTAGACAAAAAGATGTTAATAATAGATTATCAAGAATGAATATGGAGAGAGCAAAACTTGTAATTCAAAACATACCTCTCGTTTCTTAACAAACCTTGTAATTCCATTGCTTTGTCTTGTGAAGCCTTCTTCCATGTTCCTTGAGTATTCAACAAGTCTTTTCTAGACAAAAATATGACTAGATGTGATTAGTATTTCATATAAACAAACTTAGATAAGTAAGGGAAACCAAATATAAAAGACAATACAAGGAGTAAGATACTTATCTTTGGAAGTTGGTAAGGCTCCTTTCAAGCTTGAGGGATGCAAGGGATAGAGTCCCTAAGAGTTCCTAGCAAATATGTCTTTGACTTCGGGTCCTTCCATCATGTTCTTCTTTGGTGAAACTTCTTTGGCAAAGTTTGATTGATCCCTATCCCTTCTTTCTCGATTTCTTTGTACACTTCTTCACTTTTCCTTTTACTAGATCCAAAACTTTTCGAGGATGAGATCTATCCTCTTCTTCCAATTTGTTCTCTTTATTGTCCTTGAAGATAGTAAGCTTCTTTCCTTATAAGGTCTCCTTATGTGATTCTTTAATCAACTTCTTGAGGTTCCTTAGATTAATTTCAATAGATCCTTAAATTGTCTTTTCCTCCTCCTTCACCTTAGCTCCATTCTCTGGCTTCAATGATGTTGATCCCAGACCTCTATTAGCATAACTTTTGTTGTCTCCCAATTCCAGTGTATAAGAAGATGATTCCTTTGATAGAGTGTGAAGTTGTTTACTCTTCCCTAGATGCTTCACTGTCAATAATCCATGCATTATCATCATTAAGTGAACTTGTAAGTGTAGCCAAGAACCCTTGACTTTTGACCTTGTTGAATAAGTAGTGGAAGGTCCTTTTGATGCTTGTAGTATTGAATCCCATTCTTATCATGGAGGGAGTAATCATTTTCCTTCAAGCCAACGAAGTGAGCTTCAATCTTTTTGACCTTAGCTTCATACCATGTTCAGAAATCAATGCAAGTAGATTAGGGTTTGATTCCCCTTTCTTGATAATTACTTGTTAGTTATGTTGGTTTCTTTTACTTTTTTATTATCTTATATTTCATCAAACAATTACCATATTATGTGTGTATGAAGATCACAAAAACACAAGACACAAGATGTAGGAACTATGCTAGGGAAAAATCCCTCTCGAGGGGAAAACTCAGTCAAAAATTCTCTTCCTTCAATAGTTTTCTTTGAGACTCTTTGTTAAAATTGGCAACTAGGGCCAAATTTCATGTTGGTCATCTTATTTATGGTAGCTAATATTTTTCTTGGATCCCTCTCATCGAGAGGTGTAGGATTGATCCAAAGATCATCTGATTCCGATTAGTATTCACAGAGTTATGAATTTATTTGTGTTATAAGACAATTTGTCAAGGTCGGCTAACAACCAAATAAACCCCTCATGTGCTCAACGTTTTAGTATAAAAGGAGATGACTCGAGAGTCATTTTTTTTTTTTAAACTAAAACGGTTATATGGTTTTTATTTATCTGGAAACAATGGGACTTTTACATGCTGTCCTCCATTACATTGCAGTTCTCTGAATACTGCCTTTTTTTCCTCTATTACAGAATTCAGGGCATTTGCATAAAACCATTTTCGTTAACGAAGATAAGCCCTTTCATGATTGCACTGCCTTTGTTTGCCATTTTGTCCGCTTCACTGTTTAAATTTCTGAGAATATGATAGAATTTGCAGCTGTCAAAGAATTGGAGAACTCTTTTCAGTCTTTCCAACATTTTGTTGAGGCTAGGATTGTTGAATCGATCCCCCATATTTAAATTTTTTATTATCAATTCTGAGTCTCCGAAGACTTGCAGCTTTTTCACTCCTTTATCTCTTGCAATTTGGCAGGCTTTGAGAAGTCCTAACAGCTCAGCCTGGTTATTGGACTTCTGTCCTAATCCCCAATAAAAGATGTCTTTTGAGTCCCCGTCCGGAGAGTAGATGACTCCGCCTGCTCCAGCTGTCCCTGGATTCCCTTTTGACGCCCCATCAAAGAAGGCTGTGTGTATTTTTTGAGATCTCCACCAATTCTGATAGTAGTCCTCTTTATCTCTTAATCGCCATTCCTGATTGTTACTTTGTGGTTTAGGATAGTTTCTGCTAGGATATGGCACCAGAGAGCCTAACCATCTCTTTTCTTCTGGCAGAAGCAAGGAATCTTCTTTTATATACTGATGTTGGGCTGTTTCAATCAAAAAGGCCTTGGCTTTTGCAGCTATTTGCAGCGATGTGGGTCTCACCTCATTGAAAATCTGTTGATTGCGTGCCAACCAGATCTGCCAGCAAACGTATTTGGGAATCGCTGACCAGATTCTGTTCCAGAAAGATTTTTGGGGAATTTGCTGTGGATAATGTTGCTTCCATGAGGCAAACAGGTCAACTACGGAATTAAAGGAAGGAACAGGAGTCTGCAAATCCATTAATATAAGTCCCCAAACTTCTTGAGCTACGCTGCATTCCATAAAAAGATGGTGGGCTGTTTCGGAGTTGTTTTTGCACATAGCACACCTATGAGGCCCTGCTATTTTTCGCTTCTCCAGGTTATCTCCCGTGAGAATTTTGTTATGGATCAGTGTTCAGCAAAAGAAATTTACCTTTGGAGTGGCAAATGAATCCCATACGCTTTTCCAGAAAATTGAAGAATGATTGCTATTTCTCTTCCCCTGCAGAACGCGGTAGCCCTCTGTTGTGGAGTAAACTCCAGTTTGACCCCAACCCCAGCAATCTTTTGCGGCTCTATGAACAGGGGCGGCGTCCTCCAGGTATTCTTCCAGCAGAGTTTGTTGATTTTTCAACCTGTTCGGGACTCCAAAGAGGTCCCAGCCCTCCCACTCGCCATGCTGATTCCACTTCGATAGATCATAGAGGCGTTTGACTCCCGCACGCTCTAACCAGATTCTCAGCTCTGTTATATCCACTTTATCTGCTAAGGGGGCGTTCCTCATTATACTATCCGTCCATATATTGATATGCTTGCCGCTTCCAGGGATACGATACAGGTGATTTTTGAAGTGTTGACTGCTTTTACAACACAGGTTCCAGAGTTGCGTGCTTTTAGCTGTGGATGTATGAGTTACGTTGCTTAGGTCTTTGCTTATTCCATATTTTGACCGCAGAGTGTTACTGACAGGATGGGTGGGATCATGGATCAATTTCCACAGGATTTTTCCTCCTAAGGCCAGGTTCACAAGATGAGGGTCTCTTATCTGTAGTCCCCCCTCTTCCTTCGTTCTCTTTACTACATCCCAATTCACCAGATGAAATCTTTTTTCACTGCCTTTCCCTCCTTGCCACAAAAAATCTCTTAGAAGTTTGGATATCTGCTCCATAACATTGCGAGGGGCCAAAAGGAAAGCTGCCTGGAAGATTGGGTATGCTGACAGCACCGATTTTATCAAGACAACTTTGCCGCCCTTAGTCAACCAGTAACCCCCCCATGCTGCAATCTTGTTTTTCATTTTTGATATTATTCCACTCCATAAAGCTCTTTTGTTGATTCCAGAGATAATGGGCAGGCCAAGGTAGATGAATCTATCCCATTCTGTGTGTCCTTTGAACCCAAGAATGGATGTTATACCTGCAAGTTCTTGCTGATTTATATTCCAACTAAAAACTTCGCTCTTGTTGTTGTTAACTGCCGCTCCAGTGACTCTGCAATAGCTTCTAAGGACCTTGTCAAATGCTCGGACTATTCTTGTGGATGCTCCACCTAGAAGGAGTGAATCATCAGCAAAAAGTGCATGGTTCGAAGGCTCAGCTCCTGTTGTTGTTTTGAGGCCTGGTAAGATACCTGTATCTCTTTCTGCATTGAGCTTTCTGCTTAGAGAGTCTGCCATAAGAATGTACAGGTAGGGGGAGAGTGGGCATCCATGTCGTATGCCTCTCTTAGCTTTAAAAAAGTTTGTTGGACGACCATTAACAAGGGGTGCAATCCATGGATTGTCAATGCAGGCTTTGATGAGTTGAACGAAAGTGGGCGAGAAGCCAAATGTGAGAAGCACTTTGCTAAGGAAATTGCGGTTTACTCTATCAAACGCATTTGCCATGTCTAATTTTATCACCATTCCTTTCTCTTTCCTCTGTTTGCTGGAGTGGATTGTCTCTTGAACCTGGATTACATTATCCAGAATATGTCGACCTTCTACAAAGCCACTTTGGGAGCTGGTTATCACCCTTTTTAGCAGTGGCTTAATTCTGTTTGCTAACAGTTTGGCCAATATTTTGTAAGACGCATTACACAACGATATTGGTCGAAATCTGGAAAAAGTTTCTGGGTTGGAGTCTTTGGGGATTAAAGCTAGGTATGTAGAGTTGGTTCCTCCACCTATCTTGGCTTTTGCCATAAATCCTCTTATCATTTTCTGCAGGTCTTCCTTGATAATATGCCAGCATGCTTTATAAAAGTGGATTGTGAATCCATCGGGCCCCGGTGCCTTGTCCGCTTCCATGGCCCAAATTACATTTATGATTTCCTTTTCTGTTATGGGTCTGCAAAGGGTTGCATTTTCTTCAGGGTTAATGCGTTTGGGGATATTTGAAAGAAATGCAGCAGTTTCCTCATCGTTATTTTGAGCATCTGAACTGTAGAGATTCTGGAAGTGTGCTTCAGCAGCTGCCTTGACTTGATTGTTTCCTTTACAGACTTGCCCATCTGCTGTTTTAATTTCTGCTATATAGTTTCTTGACAGTCTTGCTCTATATTGCCTGTGGAAGAAAGCAGTATTCCGATCTCCCGCCTTTAACCACAGGCTTCTAGATTTTATTCTCCAATATTCTTCCTCCTTTCGGAATGACTGATGAATTGATCGTTGTGCTTGAGTTTCTGTTTCCAACACTTATGTTGTGATCTCTTTAATTTCCATGTCAGTTTGCAGTGCTTGTAATGATTGAACTGCTTCTTTTCTTTGTTCTGTTGGCGTATGGATTGGTTTCTTAATCCAGTCTTTCAAGGCTTGTTTGGTAGCTTTTAACTTTTGTTCCCAAACATAGCTAGTTGATCCATTGATGGGTTTGGACCAAGCTTCTTTTACCGTGTCTAAGAAACCCTCTCTCTCAATCCATTGGGGACTGAAACGAAAAGGGATAGGTCCCAGATCTTCTTCTTCTTCTAGGAGGAGCTGAACTGGCTTATGATCTGATGTGAGTTTAGGTAAAATTTTTGTGATGATGATTTTTTTCTCCATCATTATGGAGCTTTGCACTAGGAAGAGGTCAAGTCTTGCAGATATGTGATCCGAGCCAGTCCGGTTATTGGACCAGGTGTATATACCCCGAATTGGATTGAAATCCAATAGGTCCCAGGTTTGGGAGAGTTCCTCAACCATGGGCAGCAAGGGATCCCTGCTGTCTATTCCTCCTCTCTTCTCTTTTGCTTTCATAGTAATATTAAGATCGCCTGCTATAATGATATTGTTGGGAGAAAATAATTCTAAAAAGGCAGAGAGGCTGTTCCAGCATTCTCTTTTTTCAGTATAAGAGACTGGCACATAAAGATGAAATAGAGATATAGTTAACTTACTTGCTTTGTGTTTCAATTCCGTGAAGATCCAGTGCTGGGTTGCTTGGAAGTTATTCAGTTGGAAGAGTTCTTCAGACCAAAGGGTTGCCAAGCCCCCGGAGGTGCCTCTTGCACTGACTGCTTTACCTGCTTTTTTATTCCACTTTGATTTACTGATCTCTAAAAGGGCTTGCCCTTCTAGTTTTGTCTCTTGGAGCATGAGAATTTCTGAGGGTTCAGCTTTCAATAGGTCTTTGACGGCCTCGATTTTGGAGGGGTTCCCCAGTCCTCTACAATTCCAAGAGACTAATTTCATTATTTATTATTTTGATTGATGAGTCCTCCCTTGGAGGGCTTTGGCCTGGTGTTTCGCCCTATAGACATTTCTATTGTGGGCTGACTTCCTTGTGTTTTGTGTCTTTCTGCCTCCTCCTCCCTTTTTTCCTTTCGGGATTTCCTTCCTGCTTTTTTTGATGGGCACTCGTAGATTTCATCTTCCGAAGAATCTGAGCTCTCCCTTGGTTTTTTCTTTGCCATATCAGCATATGATAGGTTGATGGGGCTGCCCTGATTGGATTCGCTCAGTTCTGCTTCTTCTCCCTCTTTATGCAATGGAGTAGTATTTTCCTGCTCCTCGTGCTCCTTTGTTGGGTTCACTTGGTGGCTCTGCTGTTCGCCTTCTATCCCTTTTGTTCTTGCTTCTGCTTCTTGGTTTATTTTGGATCTGCTAGTTTCTCCATTCCTATGTTGTTCACTTTGTGTCTCATTTGGATTTTCTTCCTCCTCTTGATTTTTTTTGGATCTGCTGGTTTCTCCATTCCTATTGCCTTTTCCTGTGCCTTTTTTTGCATTTGCATTTTTCTGCACTAGGGTCCACTGATCCCCGTTTTGTTTGCCCATTTGATCCTCAGTCTTTTTCTTGCAGTGCTTTGCGAAATGACCATGACCATGGCAATGTCTGCATTTAAACGGCAACTGCTCATAGTCTAGCTCTTGTACATACGTCCACCCAGCTACTGTGAGTTTGATGGCTTCTGGGAGCCCTTCTTCCAGGTCCACTTCGACACAGATGCGTGCACAGGAATATTGGTCCTTCCTTGCTGCTTGATCTATGTATTTTCCCAAGGCATTCCCTATGATCTGGAGGTGGTTCCAGCAATGGAGGGGCAGATGGGGGAGCCTGACCCAAACCGGGAGAGCTGAAGGAACGTCTTGAGTAGGATCAAAATCAGGCGACCATTTGTTTAGGTAAAGGCCCTGAGGGCCCATGAAGTAAGGTCCATTTCTGAAGATTAATCCTTTATCATCAGGGCTTTCGAATACAAAAACAAAGAATCCCTTACCCACGAAGTAGCTTTTGACACCCTCTTTAATGAGAGGCTTCCAGTTCCTTTGAGTCCACTCCTCTACCGTTTTTGGCGATGGCCAGAGGCCTGTGAACTGGCCTATGAGACCTTTTTCAGCCAGATTCAAGGCAGCTTTGCAAGTATCTTCTTCCGGCAGGGCCACTGATGGGATAGTGTCCATCTTTTTGACAAACTTCTGCATGGTCACAGAAGGAGGACGCTTGGGGCCAGAAGCCACTAACGACTTGAAGGCCAGGACCTCCGGTGGCAGGGGATCCATGATCCACCCGAAACAGACCAAACAGAGTTGCGCTACACTGGAACGATCATCTTTTCTCACCGCAGAAGATGGCAGAGGCGCAGATAAGAGGGGGCAGAGAGCCACCCCCGATCAGATCAGGAAATGCCAACAAAGCCGACCAAAACAGCTGAGCAACTCACCTGCAGCGCAGACGACTTCAGGCACGGGCCTGAGCGCCTCTCCGACAGCCCTGGTCGCAGTCTGACCTAGCTCGTTTTGCAGAGCTCCTCCGCGCGCGATCAACAAATCTTTCAACCAAGATTATTTTAATAAACACAACCCCGACTTGAGAGTCATTTTACACACAACTTCTCTCTCGATTTCTCTCCACTTGTCTTGGGTTTTACTGTGAGAGAAATATGGGAGGAAGTAGCCCTAACACAATCCTAAGGAGGATGATCTAGCTCTCAATGCAGCTATGGAGGAGAGATCTAAATGTTGTCCTATGGAGAAGCCCTAACACTGCCCTATGGAGAAGAGCTAACACTGCCCTATGGAGAAGCCCTAACGTTGCCCTATGGAGAAGAGCTAACGCTGCCCTATGGAGAAGCCCTAACGTTGCCCTTTTGAGAAGCCTTAACTCTGCCCTTTTGAGAAGCCCTAACATAACCGAAGAAGAGGTATATGTAGTCAAGAAGGGAAACAATGTAAGCCCTCAACAAAAATTAGAAAATGGTCTCTACCCTAGATGGATGCCCTAGAACCTTAATGCAGTCTATGGAAGAATGAAAGCTTTAACTGCAGCAAGAGAGGAAGGATCTTAGACAGTGTGGAGGTGGCCCGAGTTCCTCAATGGAGGCCAAATTAATTACTGGAGCAGTAGCTTGTTTTTGGGTCACTTTGGTGGAGGCCTAGAGGCTGTCTTGGATGCTGTAGACTGCTCTTGAGGGTCGAAGGCATGAGGGACTGTTTCGTGGGGATAGAACCCTTGGAAAGGGCTACCGCTGCAAGGAGGGCGTAAGGGCTAGTTGTGACTGCTGGGGTATAACAAGCCAATGTGTGGTTTAGGAATGCTGGAGAAGGGTGATCATTTCCTTGGGACAGATGTTGTGAAGGTTATCCCGACAACTGTTAGAATACCCTTACAAATCCAACAATGTGGCAATCAAAGAATCCTCTAACAGTGAACTGATGTAAGTGCAACAACATGATATAATAAGGTGTGACAACATTGTATAAAGGGTGCAACACAGTGATGATGAACTCTGCAATATGGTGCAGTATGAGGGACAACAAGCATGTAAGGGACAATAAACATGCAAGGGACAACAAGCATGTAAGGGACAACAAGCATGCAAGGGACAACAAGCAAGTAAGGTACAACAAGCATGCAAGGTACAACAAGCAAACAATGAGACAACAAGCATGGACAACATGGTTCAACCATGGCACATGGGACAACAGTGCAACATTAGGTGCAGTAGTCATGAGGTCCAACATTGTGATGATCGGTGCAACATGGTGCAGCACGGTGAGGTGCAGCATGATGATGAGATGCAACGCGATGATAGGTGAAGGAGTCACCTTGGAGAATCAGTTGAAGCAGCATGTCTTCAACTGATCTCATGTATCATCTTCTTAGAGATGATCTATGCTCTTATCTAAGATAAGTCAAAGTGTTGACTTCTATTGTAAATGTACTATCTCTCTCTCTCTCTGCTGAACTATTGAAGAACATATAAGAAGAATTGATCAAGGGTTCCCCACATTGGGGTTTGTACTTGGCTAGCGCCACATCTTCTGCGATTTACGTTTATGTGCTATCTGTAGTTTATTTTAATGCTGATGTGATAACTAATTTGGAAAAGATATTGAGCTAACTGTGAAAATTGAAATAAATTGCTCTAAGCATAGAACATACCTAAAATTAACATGGTATCAGAGTTGAGGTGAAGACAATGCCCAAGCAAGAGTGAAAGAGCAATCACCGAAGACAGTTGGGAAAGGACAAAAGGATCAATGGGTTCCTCATCCCTCTTCAAATTTTCCAAGGGTGAAGTCAAAGCAGAGAACATTATTAGAATGGCGCAGCAGAAGCTTCCGATGGCCTACCTAGTACCTACAGATTACTTCAATGGGAAGTCTGGATCTCAGGGTGAAAGGAAAGGCAGATGCCTTGTTTGCAATAAGTTCGGCCATTATGCGAAGGAGTGTCTGAGGTACGAACACATCACTTGATGACGATAACAATAATTCCAGGGACATCTTCAATGATCGGAGGAATGACAGGTAATGCAGGTCATCAAGGAAATGACCGACTCTTCAGATAAAGCAAGGAACTCCAGGTATGAAGAATCAAATGTTGTTTCTAATAAGATGAAGAAGTGTTATCTTGTATTGGCCCTCTCCTTTAGATTCTCTGGGAATCTGGCTTATTGATTGTAGTGCTTCAAGGCACTCCATCAGATAGAAGGGTGCTCTATCGAATTTGGTAAGAGATGGAAACAATCGTGGGATTATACTTGGAGCTGATGCCACTTATCCCGGAAAGGGTGTAGGAAATGTTTACCCATCAATTGAATGAGGGTAACTCGATTCATTTATAGAATCTCTTTTATGTACCTGATTGCAAGAACCTAGTTTCAAAGGTTTCAGGGTGGCATTCATCGATGGAAAGGTACGTGTTTGAAAATAGAATTTTCAAAGATGCTTTTACTCATGGGTTCTGGGTTGGCAATTTGTATCAAGTTGCAGGATGGTCCATTGGGGACCATGTCAATTGACACATCTCATCTATAACATCGGAGGTCTATTATGGGGCCATACCCGATGTGAGTCAGATGGTGACAGGGATGCCTGAATTCAAGAAGAGCATGAAGGTACATGTTTGAGATGTACCGAAGGAAAATCTTACAAGGGGACCATTCCCCCATGTAGCAGGTCCACAGGTTTGGAACAACCTGAGGGGTTTGAGATTCATGATCGGGAATCTCATGTGTGCAAGTGGAAGAAAGCCTTCTATGGCTTGAAGCAAAACACCCTGGGCTTAGTATGAGAGGATTGATAGCTGTGTGCTGAAGCTGAGATTCACTAGGAGTGAAGCTGATCCAAACCATTGCTCAAAGGTTGTGGATGATAGACCTCTCATACCAACACCTTCTGAGGACGACCTATTCTTGACATGTGCAGACCCTCTCATTTGCAGAAGTAAGAGGGAGTTGGATTTCGAATGTGGAATGGTAAACTGCAAGCCCATGACTACCTCGAGGATCTTAACTTTCAGAAGTTATATGGTAGTGATGCCGGACCAGATTTGGGAAATGCCTTTGAGTTTCATAAACTCATTCCCATTGATGTTCTTGGTGAACTTCCGTCCAGAGATATATTTTGCAGTTATTAGCATGATGAGCTCATATATGGTGGAGCCTCACTGGATTGTTGCTAAGAATCTTCCGAGATACCTTTGGGGCACAATCTCTCGTGGATTGGGATACACTGCCCGAAGTATGAAGCTGCATGAGTATTCGAATGCTGACTAGGTAGGTAGTGTGGAGGATCTCAAGAGCACTTCTAAGTGCTGATTCTCTTTGGGTTTTGCTCGATATCCTATATGAGCAGGAAGCAGAAGACGGTTGTTTTGAGCACCGCTAGGACTGAATACATAGCTACAAGTATGATCTCGTGTGAAGCTGCCTAGTTGCAGGAGCTCTTCAGTGAGCTGTTTGTACACATGATGGATACCACGGTGATCTTTTGTGTCAACCAGGGGGGGATTCGATTGTTGAGGAATCCGGTATTCTATGATTGCTCCAGCAGATAGACATCAGATACTACCTTATCAGGGATATGGTGCGTCAATGAGCGAGGAGGCTCCATCGCATTGAGACTGATGTACAGGTCTCAGACATTCTGTCAAAGCCCCAGGGAAAGGTGAAATTTGTGGCTTTCCCGAATGACTTGGAGTTGTTGATGTTGCATACATTGAGCTCTGGGAGCTCCGGGGGGCTTGGGGTACTACTGGAGCAACACGCGACGATAGGGTGACTCACTCTCCCCTAATGGTGCGCTATGTACAGGGTGAATGGCTCAGCCTTCCCCTGTGATACCCTGAGGCGACTTAGGGACAAGATGATTGGTTCTCTTGTCGAGGCATCCTACCCACGCAGTCTGGGACTCATGGGAAGTACCTCTCATCTGATCAATGAGCAGGGAATTGGGGTTAGGGACCATAGCAGTACTATCGATGGACGCAACGTTGTATCTACCGTACTCCCTATGCTAGGATGACCTCCATTGATCTGGGATCAGTATGAGTGGTTTGGGACACTCTCTTGTGATATTGATCTGGGATCAATAAAACTGACTTTGGATCAGTAGAGAATGGTATGAGACATTCTTGATCAATTCTTTTTCTTCATGGTTCAGACATATGGATCAGCGGATGGAGTTCTCCCTAGTTGAAACACTCACTTGTTAGGAGGAAAGTGTTTACCCTAAATCTTGTCAACTCCCTCTGCTACTCTGCCAAACCTATTGTCTGCAAATTAGTATTGGCTATGTGCGTAGAATTATTCACTGTCTTTGGCAACAATATTGTCAACCATGTAATATTCCTACTAGGAAATTAATAGTGAATAACATGATTATTAACTAGGAATTACAATATAAAATTTAAAACCAAGCACCCACATAAGAACACCAAAGAAAATAAGCAGAACAACTGAGCCATTTTATTAATTATGGGAATCTGAGTAGATAGAAATGAGTAGAAATGATGGAACCTGGGCTTGCTAAGAAAGCTATGCAAAACCTAGGTGGAATCTCGTTGAACCAAATGTTGGAATGGCTCCAAAATGGAAATGCACACTGCCTAGAAATTCTACTGTTGGTTGCCCATTGAAACTAAAGATTTTTCCTTGTACATTGCTTAGAAAATTTTGAAACTTTAGCTGCAGGTTCTCCTTCGAATACCCATAAAAACCCAAGAAGGGTTTGGGCTAGTTTCGGGTGACAAGAAAACCCTCCAAGAGGTGTAAGTGACTTTCTGGCTAGTTGTAAGAACTGTTGCTAAAGCCCCAAATCCAACACTGAATGGATCCTCCATAAACCCATCCTTTTCAGCCCTTGGCTCCTTGAACTCTCCTCTTCTCCTACCTTGTCACGTAGCCTCTACACACTTCCAAAAGAAGATAAATTCGACCCACAAAATTGTTGCACTCTAGCCTTGCAAAATCACCACCAAAACTCTGACACCAAATAGAAAAATTCACCTGCAATTAGCCGACTCCTCCATCCCACTATAGCTGAACCCAAAATGTGCCACATGAACTACCTCTGCGCCCAGGAAGTGCGTAGAACTTGATGTCTTGCTGCAATGTAGCCCTGTAGGTGCCCAGAGGTAAACCCCCCTTTGTCCCAACAAGGGTGACAGTCGAAGTTCTTCGAAGAATGGGTGGAATTTCACATGAAATTCGTTTGCTGAACAACACTCTAACTCTTGTGGTAAACAGTTTCAAGAGAGGTAGAATTGTGTAAGTGAGATAGTCAAAGGATAGTGAGAAATTCTTCTTTGCTTCCTTTAGTAGTCCAACCCTCTTAGCCTCCCTTGGTTGTCCCCACAATCCACTAATTTGATCCTTCTCCCTTGGTGGTTCGAATGTCTCCCTTGGTGGTTCAAATGGTCTTCCTCGGTGGCCCTCACACCCCACTAAAGATTTGATTTTTCTCTCTCCTAGTGCGCAGTGCCTCCTTTTGCCTCCAAAAATCACGTGGGGCCTACTCCACCCACTTTTCCTAAGTCACTAGGAGTTGGCAAAATCCCCCTCTAATGCTAAAATTGCAAAATTGTGCTACACTTGAGCAAATTATGATATTGGGGATATCACAATCCTCCCCACCAAAATTTGCTTGTCTTTAAGCAACTGGAATGGTGGGTGTTATAATACCTGCTCACCTTCCCATGTAGCATCTTCCTGAGGTAAGTCTTTGCATTTGACCAAGAACTCCTTGATGACCTTGTTCCTAAGCTTCCTCTCTCTCACCTTCAAAATGGCTTCTGGGACCAGTACTAGATGTCCCTACTCATCTAGTACTGCTCTGTTGAAGCTGTCACCTGTTGTCCCAATGCCTTCTTCAGGCAAGACACATGGAACACATTATGCACTTTGCTTCTTGCTTGGAGCTCCAACTCATATGCCACCTCCCCTACATGCCTAGTCGCTCTGCCTGTATGGTCCATAGAAACGAGGTTTGAGTTTTTCAGCCCCCTTCTGCTTGAGAGTTGATTGCCTGTATCGTTGTAGGCACAAATAGACGATGTCCCCGATCTCAAATTGACTCTCAACTCAGTGGCAATCTGCATAAATCTTCTGCTGATTTTGTGCAGTCTGCAAAGTGTCCTTGAGAGCGTTAAGTATCTCTTGGCTCTCTTGGATCCAATCTTTGGACCTTGGGGCCTTGCTATATCCAAACACCATGTCAGCAAAAGGTAAAGTGTCATAACCATAAAGAGCTCGGAAAGGGGACATACCAATGGACATGTGATAGGTGGTGTTGTAGCAGTACTCCCCATGATGTAGCCACTTCATCCATGCTCGTTGCTGCCTTGTCACATAATTCCTCAAGTAGCCCTCCAACCATTTGTTCACCACCTATCTTTACCTGTTTGTGTGAGGGTGGTAGCTAGTGCTGGGAGTGAGTTTTGTCCCCACCAGTCTCAAGAGCTCTTGCCAAAATCCCACCATGAATTTGTTGTCCCAATCTCTAATGGTCTTGTGGAGACCATGGGGTTTGAACACCTCCCTGAAGAACAACTCGGCTACTTGTGAAGTTGAATACCGAGGGGGAATAACAAAGAAATGGGCAAAGTTCGTCAACCTGTCCACCACCACATAGATGCAATCTCGTCCTTGAAAAACTGGGAGCCCTGTGATGAAATCCATGGAGATACTCTCCCACTTCCGCGTCGGAATAGGTAGAGGATGAAGTAATCCTATCGGGTGTGTGTGCTCTACCCTATTACTCTAGCACGTGTTGCACTCTTGCACATATCGTAGCTCGTTCTTCTTGAGGTCCCTCCATGTAAAACACTTTCTGACTGCCCTGTAAGTCTTTAGGAATCCGAGATGCCTTGCTAACAGTGAATCATGTTCTGTCTTTAGGACCTTCTCCCGAAGCTGAGAACTAGGAACCAGATAAATCTGGTTCTTGTAGTAAATGATATCATTCATGACCCTGCACGTGTCATCTCGAAAAGCCGTATCCTGTGCAACATCCATGAGAGAGTGTTGGAGGTCTCTTAGAAAGTGCATCAACCACCACATTATGCTTCCTCCAGACATACTTCATCTCAAAATCGTAGTTTTGGATCTTATTGACCCACTTCTACTGCTTGCCATTAAGTCCCTTATACTCTAAGAAGAATTGTAGACTGTTGTGTTCAGTCTTCACCTTGAACCGATTCCCTACAAGATATCGCTTGAACTTGGCCAATGCATGCATGATGGCCAACATCTCCTTTCACAGATGAATTACAACCTCTCGTAATCCCAGAGTCTTCGACTCTCATAAGTTATAGGGTGTCCTCCCTACATCAATACTGCCCCTGTATTCCACCCAAAAGTGGGTACCCCTTTGGAGATTTTCCTTCTGACACATTTTTCTTCAGCCAACAACGACAGCCCCTGACAGCCACTTGATAGCTTTGATGTGCTACTTTATCTCCGCCACCTGAACCAACCATATGTCTCCTCGCCCTGTTTGAAGGTGTGCCATCCAATCCTAAAGTTATGGTTTTTCATTATGTAATTGGGTGCATATGCGTTTTTTTCTTGGGCACACTTGGATATGGATTGCTGGTGACTTGGAAGGAGGAAGGGCTTTGACTGTAGTCTTGCTTCCTTGCCTTAACTCGGGGTTAATCCTGAATCCTAGTCCCGTGGGATCTCCTTTATTGGCTAGTAGCTTTAGGAAGGGCACTACATGGGACACCTTGATTTTGGTTGCGTGGTCTCGCTTCCTGATACCATATGTCTCACTCCCCTTCGCTTATTACAATACCTTTTCACATTTTCCCCATTTGGGTCCACATTTGTCCATTTGGTCCACAAGGTGTTAGCATGCCCTTCCCCTTCTCCACACATTGGGTCGGGTCTGGGAATGATGCCACAAGAGGTTGATGCAATAAAAAAGGGGATTAAAGGCATAAATGTCCACAAGTAAGAACCAATAAGACCTCTGGGGGTTAGGATCCCATCTAGGGAAACCAAACCCAAATGGAAACCACCTGTAATCCTGCATAAGATCTAATGCGTCCTCTAGGCTTCCAGTACAACTAGTCATTAAAATAATTAGGTAAAAAGCTTACAAATCATGGATAACAATGTGGGCACTTCATAATGGCATGCCCTTCCGTAGTGGGCTTTGGCATGTGCTAATGCCTCCAAGCTCCAAAGGGGGTTAGCCAAGTACCCATTAGGTGGTTTCAACCCTTAAAGGGGATAATATGTCCAAGGTACATACCTCTAATGGGGGTGGCAAGTGACAAATAAGTTGAATGGAATAGGGAGTGAGAGGGGCAATCTTGGGCCACATAGTGGGGCATAGGGGTAGCTAGATAAGGGGAAGCCCACACCTAGGCATGTAATGTATAGGAGGGAGCAATCGTGGTACATGAGGTGCCCTGACCTTAATTTTTCCACCCTTCTTCATATACCTTTTGCCTTTTATGAATTTTCTTTAATTAACTGCTCCGGGCTCAAAGGACAAGCGCATGATATGTAAGATATAGCAATGATTACCCCCTTTTAGGTAGGGAGATTCATTGCCCACCAGGGGTTGGGACAATCATGGGTTCCTGAATGATAGGAGGCTTATCTAGGGCCTATGGAACCAGGGTGATGGCCAATGATTGGGGTAAAGCTCATATAATGGCTTTTGCCCACATGCTAATTATTTTTGTCTCGACTATATTTTGCATTTTGTGGTACAATTTCCTGTTAAATGTGGCCATTTATGCTTTTTAGTTTTTCTTTTAATTGCTTCAACCTCCGGGGCATCATTCTAGGCCTGACCCAAGGTGGGGGCAAGGGGATAGGGAGGCTAGCCCTATGTGGACCTTGGTAGATCTCCATGATCTTCCTGATGAGGTCTCTGAAGGCGAAGTCCATGGCCCTTTGAAAAGTAGATCCAGCGTTAAGGAGACCAAAGGGCATCATAAGGTACATGTATGTTCCCCATGGTGTAGTGAAAGCGGTTTTCAGGCGGTCTTCCTCTTTGACAGTGACTTGGTTGTATCCAGAGAAGCCATCCAAGAATGACATCTTTTGAGACCCCTTTCGTTATCCTTTGTAGTAGATTTTCCATGTTGGGCAAAGGGTAATTGTCCTTTAGACACCCACGATTAAGGTCTCTGAAGTAACTGCACATCCTAATATTACAAATCTTTTTGCGAGTGATCATAGGGTTGGAGATCCATGGCTTATGTCTAATGGGTGCAATGATCCTTGCGTCCACCATCTTTTGGAGCTCTTCCTTGACGGGAGGGGCATGTTTTGGATTCGCCTTAGTTTTTGCTTAAGAAGTTTCACCCCATCCTTGAGAGGAATGGTGTGTTGGATAATCTAAGAGCTATAAGCCTTTAAGTCGTTATATGACGAGGCAAAAACATCCTTAAACTCTCATAGCAGGTTTTCAAGCTCCTCCCTTTCTCTTCTAAAGAGATTTTTTGCAAATCTTGATGATTTGGGGAGAGGTCACAGATCCTAGGTATAGATCTAGCATGTCAGGGTTTTCTTGGCTACTATTAGTAATGCTAGAATCGTTCTTGTCAAAGTGTTGCTCATTGATGACATCCTTCTCTTTTGAGCGAGAACTTTCATGATCTTGCAGGAAGTTATTTATGTCTTGGTCATCTTCAAAAACAGGCTAGTGTTCTTCATAGTCAGGGATGGAAGGTCTATGAATTGTGTCAATGATGCATCTCCCTTTCTTGCAACATCATGGTGTAGTGAAAGCGGTTTTCAGGCGGTCTTCCTCTTTGACAATGACTTGGTTGTATCCAGAGAAGCCATCCAAGAATGACATCATTTGAGACCCCATTATCCTTTGTAGTAGATTTTCCATGTTGGACAAAGGGTAATTGGGCAAAGGGTAATTGTCCCAGGGTAATTGGGAACACGAATTCAATCGAACATGGGGGGCGCATGGAGGAGGGTTTAGACAGTCATCCATTCAAGATACAGAGCAGGGATAAGAGAAGAGCATTCACTCGGGGAACACTGACCTTGATAAAAGGGATAAATTCTTCATGTGTTAAAAAGTCGACTAAAATAGTAGGATGATATTAAAGTGTTGTTAGTATGGGTCAAAGGTTGAACTCTAATTTTTTCTTTGGCATGATGATGAATTTATATTTAAGATTTTAGCGATTGTTAGTTTGTTCAAACATGGTTGATGATGATATTAAGGATGTGTGACAGCTGCAGGATTACATACTTGGCCTTACATGGTATGATGACAATTGGCATATGTGTTGTTAATTTATTTTGTGCACTAACATCTGAGTGTATGTGGCAGCACATAGTAGGACTCGGGGGCAGTGAAAGGAAACATGTATCGTGGCATGGTGCAGTAGGATATGGACCAAGTCCATCGAGAACGAGGAAGAGGGACATCCCTCCAAGGGAAAAGAACCTTTAGGATTTTAGAAGTTAAGCTCAAAAACTTGGAAGATGAGCTAAAGATCTGCAGAGCATAACTTAGAGAACTCACCAGGAAACAACAAGAATTGGCTAAGAAGAATGATGAGTCGCAAAAACGGTTGCAGGAAATGAAATACCAAGCCAAACCCTCAAAATGGAGGAATTGTAACAACAGGGGAGGCCTCGTACGGTTGAAAAGGAGAATGGGATATTCTACTATTGGTGATGCAGGGAAGAGCATTTGAAAAAGGATTGTCCCTGCAAGAAGAAGAAGAAAGAAGACAATAGTTCCTATGAGGCACAAGGACACGAATCAACGTTATTGCTAGCCTTGTGGAGAAGCCTTGAATTGATTTGGTTTATGAATATACATTTGTACATGTATACATATGTGCACTTGTGTGATGGCTAGAAGTGCCAGGAATGTTGAACTCATGGGGACATAAACTGATTTGAAAATTGTTGTTTCAAATGAGTGTGTTCCTTGCATGAGCACAAGAGGTTTCCTAATGTCTGATATTTTGTGAAAGGACGAGAGCTGAAAGGACAAGGAGCGCAAGGATGCCAAGCGTTGGACATGGGAGGCAAGCAAAACTCCAAGAGGATGAACATACCAGGATGGTCTGGACATGCTTAAAGTATCTAAAGATTGCCATGGAAAATGGCTTAATTTTGATTATACTTTCATTTGCTAGTTTAAGCAAATGTATGAAGCATTGTAAATACTGTGTAGAGCTGTACATATAAAACACCATGAAACAATTTGAGTTCTATTTTGTTTTCATTATTGCATAAGATCAAAGAACATCGAGGACGATGTTGCATCAAGGGGGAGGGGTTTGTGACAACCCCAACCCGAGTTCCTTATGAAAATGCGATGTAGATATTTTGCAATATAAATATAATTAAAATGAGCTAAGCCAAAAGGGACACGAATTCTAGAGTTGAGGAGGTTACTTGCTTGGGATGTAAAGGTTTCCATGTGAGGAAAAACTGGATTGTTGTTGACAAGCAATAAAGGTTGGCTGGCGTTGATCCGGATTTAAACAGGAACGCAACAAAATACAGAGATAACCATATACGCAAAGATGCAGCGGAAACAATGCTTCATTTCATTAATGGAAAATACCGAAATATGCTTACAACCAGAAATGGAAATAAACCAGCTAGGGC
>APFE031067438.1:22259-34840 GCA_000404065.3 Pinus taeda | reverse complement strand
AAAGACATTTCAACTTCAACACCAAGAAAACACTGCTGCAAATTCGAATTCCACCAGCTCAAAACTCAACCGCTTCTGATCTAAAATTTGTGAGAACAAATTATTTCTTGTACAGAGATTGAATTTATGGGCATTACTGGATATCTCTCCTTCCAAAAGAAGGATGAATCCATAGGCTACCTGGACCGATTACAGACTCTGCCTGAAGAAATAAATTGTAATCACTTTCTGAATAATAGATCTGATGATCAACTTCACTGTGATACCATGTATAAATTTGAAATAATATAACACTTATTCACAAAGATTATCCTGATTATAAACTATTTGCGGGATGCATGCATAATAGATAACCTCCTCTACTATTGATCATCAATTTGCGGAATTAAGAAACAATCACATGCGCACATTGAAACATCAATCACACATATCAACACAGTATGTAATGGGGAAAGCATACAGCTGAAAAGCCCCAACTATCTATATATTATCATTATAGAGAACATGTAACAATACATAGTACAATACTCCTCACAAGTACTCAGTACTATCTCCACATGCTACACACAAACTAGCTCAGATCTAAACAAGCCACGGGTTCAAATCTCCTCCACTATTTTCCTGCCTCTACTGCGCAATCCAAGTTTGAATTCCCTTGGATTCTACTATGCAATCCTCATTGGCAATCTCAATCAATGATTGTGTAAATCTCATGCACAACTATAGTCACAACTGATAGTAGTCTCACCCTTTCACCCACCTCTAACACTTGTCTTCACTGAACTGTCCATGCACTGAGTTAACTGATGTATCCTTTAGTTGATTTATGAGTTAATAATTAGTGAATTAATTAATAATTAATTCACACTACTCATCAATAGTGTATTTGTCAGTTAGACTAAATACAACTAGTTCAACTAAGTCAAACTGAACACAACTCCATCAACTCCTCAATCAACTCCACCAAACTCAATCACTTGAGTTCTAACTGAAGTCCATCATGCAATAGCTCAACTAACCCATACGAAAAGAATATTTTCTTCTGGCAGTTGCATATGCCACATCCGTAGCTTGAACTGAAGTGCTGCAAGAGGATAAGGTAATGTTTATAGTCCAAATATTATTAAGAGCTAATAATATTTGATTGTTCTATTTTTGACTGGCAGTCTAAAAATAGACTTCACCCATATGTCTAAAAATAGAGGTCCATCTATTTTTACCAACATGACCAGTCATCCATAAATAGCATCCTGCAACTCATAGACCATGATCCATATGTCTAAAAATAGACATAGTCTAAAAATATACTTTGCACCAAAAATAGTCTGCAGGCCCACTTAGTGAAGGCGACTTCTTTTCACTAAGCTCCATCATCTTGTTGCATTTTCAACATAGGTAAGAGGTCTTAGGCCTCTATAAGCAAGGCTAAGGAAAAATAACCAAATGATCTTGAAAGCCTTACTCGTCTCATCAAGTCCCCTACCATCGAAATGGTTGAACTTAAACAAAGGAAAAGAGAGACTACCGTGAGAAGCAGGCCCCACACGTTCATGTCAAGAAGGAATTCAGCTTCCGGTAGTAGAACTAATCAGCTGGAAAAATATGTACAGAGTTCCAATGTAGTGTTGAAAATTGCAAAAATTGGTAGGAACTCATAATTCACATTTCATAATGAGCATCATTCAGAAAAAGACATGTTCATAGTGGAACCAGCTCGCAAGCAGAATAATTGCACAATGTGTGGACACAGTCATGGTTGAGGATCATGTTGAGCCCAATCAAGAGGAGCAATAAACTATTGCAACTGATGAAGCTCCAAGCATTGGGCATGCAGTAAACATGTCTCATTATGTTCTTGCATCCCAAAAAAGTATTGCCAATAAGGAACCTTCGAGTGATTGTTCGACCCATAAGTAAAGTAACTGATACAACTTGAGAATTCAAGGGCTAACCATTGTGATTGAGGTGTCAAAACAAAAATTTAATGAAAAATTGTTAGGAAAACTAAGTCCTCCAACTAACTCAACGCATAACACACAGAGCAAGTTCGGTAAAACAGTTCCAACAAAAAGTGTTTATTCTAGTAGTGAAGACAAAACCATTCCAATGGAAACCATAAATCTAGTTCCACCCCAAGACACCTCGGTCAATATTCTCATTGTATGATTACGATATTTTATAATATATGAAGGATGATTGTGCAAACATCTCCCTGTTTGAACTTACCAAGATCATGAGCCAGCAGGACATCCTTTGGCTGGCACTTGGACAAACTTCTATTGGTAATGCTACCTCTTCAGACAAGGGATCTAGTGAGTCTCATTATGCTCATTCATTTGTACTCAATGCACTCTTCCTAGAGGAAAAAACACTCTACCCATCATTCTTATTAACGTTTTAAATATTCAACTTCAATGTACACAATTCCTCAGTTGATTTCGTTGCATCGATAAATTCCATGCCACTATCCGCAGCCAAGAATATCAATGCTCAAAGGGGCAAGATAGATGCATAGATCATTTATATGGATAGGACTTGTGTTCCATCAATTGGTGAAATCAAGGATGTCATCATACGGTTATCAGATGATAAATGAGTTCATTAATGCATCAACATTGTAATTGTGGAAATTCCAAAATTATACAGGGTATTACTGAACTGAGAATAGTCAAGCTACTTGCAAGGATACTTCGCCATAAACTGGTCACACTTATGGCTTCCATACAGAAGCAGGAATAATCAGATTTGGGTAGAGTCAGAGAGATACATGAAGCATAGAGTGAATTTCTTGAATGGGCACAATGAACCGTTGGATTTGGTAAAACCTTTTTTTGGAAAAAAAAATTAGGAAACATAGTTGGGGTGCTATCTTGCAGAGCCACCCTTAGTCCCACCAAACACACAGTTGGATCTCCTTCCATGTGCAACTAGCTATAATGAAATTTGTATAGTTCATAGTAGTAGTAGTAGTAGTAGCAATAATAGTACTAATGCAATAAGAAATCTTTATACAGATGATATGTGGACAATGTAATTTGATGGATCCAAGACACAAGAGGGTTGTGGAGTTGGTCGTGTTTTAATAGACCCACTACAGAGAAAACATTTAATCTCTAGTCGCTTGGTATTTGAGTGCACAAACAACACTACAGAGTATGAAGCACTACATCTTAGGCTTACAAAATGCCATTGACCTCAATGTTGTTGTCCTGGAAGTGGTAGGTGACTCTCAAATCATGGTACGTTAGGTTCGTAATAATATACATTGTGTTTCACCTCATCTTAAGAGTTATCAATAAGAGGTATGGTGGCTCATCTCTCACTTCCAATATTTTAATATTAATTTTCCATGAATGTGTAATGAAGCTATGGATGCCTTAGAAAACACAACTGCTAGGATGTTACCTTTAAGGGATAACTTTTTTGTTGATATTTTGTATAAATCATCAGTCCTATATAACATAAATAACTTACACATGATGACAACCAACATATACTATGATTTATGGAAAATTAGGACATATTTAAATCCGTAATGATTGATGAGGACATGAGTAGACACTGAAAAACACAGTTTATGAAAGCAAAGGCAACCTCATCCCTAAGGGTGTGGTATCACTTGAAAATATGTATGATATGGAGAACCGCTTTCGAGGACCTCTGAATGCCAAGACACATTTCTACGTCGTCGCATGAAAAAATAAATTTGGGAACTGAGAAATATCCAAAGTATGTTAATCTCGGTACTTGTTGCACACCACAAGAGAGACAAGCCTTTATCTGCTTATTCCAACAATACCATGATGTCTTCATGTGGATGTACGATGACATCAAGACATATGATACGCAAATAATCCAGCATGTGATACCAGTTAAGGAAAGGGCCAAGAATTTTCAACAAAATTTAAGAAAAGTTCATCTAATGCTTGAGCTCCTCATATAGAAGGAATTGAGAAAAATATTAGATGTTTGGATCATTTACAAGGTGTGGCATTCAACGTGGGTATCCAACTTAGTCCTTATGAGAAAGAAGTTCAGGGAGATCCGCCTATGCGTAGATTTCCACAATGTCAACCATGCCTTGGACAAGGACAATTACCCAATGTCATCCATGAAGCAAATATTACAAATAATATCTAGGAAAAAAATGTTGTCTTTGATCGATGGATTTTCGAGTTACAACTAGGTTTTGGTAGCAAAGCCTAACAAATTAAAAACTACATTATGTACAAAGCGGGGCACATTTGCATTTCGATAAATGTCATTTGGGTTGGTCAATGTTGGTGAAATGTTCCAGCGTGCAATGGAAATCACCTTCTGCAGGCTCATTAGACAGAACATTGTGGTCTACCTCATTGACGTGACAGTATTTTCCAAACAAAGGTTAGACCACCTATGCCATTTGAAGAAGATTTTTGAGCGATGCCAAAAATATGGGATATCCTTGAATCCCAAGAAGAGTATATTTGGAGCATCCTAGGGTAATCTTGTTTTACACATCATTGCTAAAAGTGGAATCAAGGTAGATCCAAACAAGGTTTAGAACATCATGTAGATTCCCCACCCAATGAACAGAAAATCCATGCAGTCTTTCCTGAGGAATATTGACTTCCTTAGAAAGTTCATCTCTGACTATGATCAGATTTTTAAACCAACACAGGAGATGATCAATAATGACGAAGCCTATAAATGGGATAAAATGGAAAAGGACACATTCACCCATATTAATCAAGCTATATAAGAAGCACCCACACTGTACAACCCAGACTTTAGCAAAGACTCCTTACTCTATGATTTTTCTTCCAACACCTCTCTTGCTATTGTGTTCACTCAAAAGGATGAGTTGGACAATGAACGACCTATATCCTTCATGAGAGCAAGCCTACAGGGACGACCGTTGATAAAAAAACTTACGTTGTGTACAAGGTGGTAAAACACTTCAGACCCTATTTGTTGAAAAATCATTATATTATCTTTGTTCCACACCTAGCAGTCAGATCACTGCTTGTTCAACAAGAGAAGTGTGAAAGAAGGGTGAAATGGATGATCAGATTATAGGAATATGATCTTGACATCAAGAAAATTCACACCATCAAGGGTCATGATCTTTGTAAGTTAGGAGCATAGGCATTCAATGCAAAAGAGGAAGAATAAGAGCTCAAATGATGGGAGGAAGAGAAGAAATGTACAACATTGAGCAGGCCTCCCTCACTTTGAAAAGAAACTCTTGGTACACTGATTTACGTTAATACCTTGAGCATGACACCATGTGCTCTCACTTCTCTATGTGGCAGAAGAGGGCAATCTGACTCAAAGCACTACCATATCAGTTGTTGCATGGGGTGTTGTTCAGGAAGCACCACAATGGGATATTGGTTAGGTGTATGGAGGCACATGATTCAGACAAGATTTTACGTGATCTCCATGATGGACGAGCCAGGGGAAACTTCACAGGCATCACTAAAGCACACAAGGTCATGCCAATCAGTTTCTATTAGCCCAAATTTTTCATGGATTCTCATGCCTATGCCTTCGAGTGTCCCGTTTGTCAGATGTGTGCCACTAGAAATCGAAAGTCAGGCACCCTGTTGTAGCCTATTCTAGTAGAAGAAGCATTTCAATAGTGGGGCTTGGATATCATTGGGGAAATTTTCCCTCACTCATCAAAGTAGAACTGGTATATCCTAACTACTATATATTATTTTACGCAGTGGATGGAGGCACTTCCACTGAAACAAGTGAACATTCAGGAAGCCATCAACTTTATGCAACAAAATATCATCTCTACGTTCAACGTTCCTACATTCCTTTTTTTTGAAAAGGAGACATATTTTTCCTCGTTAAAGCTTTATTATTTTGCATTGGAAAATGGTATGATCTTGAAACATTTTGCTAATTACTGCCCACATGGGAATGGTCTTGTTGAATCCAAGAATAATAAACTCATCTGTATCATCAAAAAGACAATATTCTCTATGCATTGAAATTGGTACTTCACTTTGGTGAATTCCTTATGGGCTAACTGAGTCATGCCTAAGCCTTCTTAGAATACCTCCCCTTACTTCTTGGCATATGGAAAAGAAGCCATCCTCCTGCCAAACATCTACTTGCCCACTCTCCAACTGTCCCAAGAATCCCAAGGCAAGCCATGTCTTTTAGTTCAATGTAGTATGGACACTTTGCATAAGCTACATGAATAAAGGTTGAAAGCAAAATAAAAATTTACACTTCATCAACATTGTATCAAGATATGGTTTGATAGAAAGTCTGTAGGGAAGAATGACTTTAGTGTAGGTGACTTAGTCTTGAAGTGGGAAAAATCCCATGAGGAAAAAGGAAAACATAATAAGTTCCAGTCCCTATCGATTGGTCCCTACATAGTCCATGAAAAGCTTGGCCAACACACGTATCATCTTCAATCACTTGATGTGAATATTGACTCTCTCCCTATCAATAGCCAAGACTTAAAGTAGTATTTTCAATCAAAATATGGAGCTACACCCCACACTATGTACATAGTCCTTTGTTATTTGTTTACATTTTGTTTAAGTTTGTGTTGTTTGTTATGTAAATAGATGTTGTGCCTTACTGCGTTGTGGCTTCCAAATATGTGTGTGGATAAAGTTCAAAGAGTCTTGTGACACTACAGTGATTAACAAACCCTTTATGTGTATTCCTTATGTTGGTTGTATCTTTTGGGTGATGAATTTCTAACAGAAAATATGATCGATTCATAAGGAGAGTCTTGGTCCAAACATGAACTTGTGTCTAGTCTAGAAAGCTCATGCCTATACTCAATTTTTTGCTTTAGTGTGTTCAAGATTATCCAACTTGTAGAAATGGAGAAGGGAAGCATATAAACAAGAAAACCTAAATCACAGGTATTTATATGCTTCTCTGAAGGAACAACATATCCTGCTCCCGATAAGTTGGGATCCCTCTTCCACCTCAAAATAAATAAGTGCCAATGCACAATTCTCTTTAAATAAATAAATTAAGGCAAAAGAAGAGAAAGGCTTCTTGGGTAGAGAGGTGAAGCAAGCAACTCCACCGGGGTAATGTCTAGGCTCACCGGAAGTGGATAAATGCTTGTGTTCCTATGTGACTCCATCGAGGTACTATCTAGGCATACTAGCAATGGAGCAACACCAGAGAAGAAAAACAATACTCTGAAAATATTAAGCTCGCAAGCTAAACTACCTTTCCCAATTCGAAACATTGTGATCTTGATGAATCTTATGTTGTGTTCAACTAAGAAGGTACAGAAGGGGCCATATTTTCCCATGGGGTAAGTGGGGAAGCCAAAGTAATATGCACGATGAATCAATACTCCCTAAAGGAACAAGGCCCTACAGAGAAGAAAATAACCAAGACAGAGAAGCTAGAATTCGACCAGTGTGTTGCCAAGTGTTGTAGAAGTTGTAACACCCTCCAAAAAAAATTATTGCACTGAAATTTGGAGCCTTCCTTTTTCTTCCGCTTGATTTTTGCAAGCAATTAAGCTAATTTCATGAGCTTTCCTAAATTCTTCTAACCCCCTTTTTCTTTTTTGATCAGCTTTTGTCTTTTGGCATGTGTGACTGATATGCCATGTTTATGAACCTTTTCTAGTGGCTTCAAAGGTTGGTCTTTGTGTATACAATTTGTCCTAGCTATGTAAACACTTGTTGCACTCATACAAAAAGTTTTGAGCACTATCACACAAGTGTCTTCATGATCGTCCTAAATTCTATCTCAAGTGTGCAACCATCCTCTAAGACCGAAGATCATTGAAGACCCTGCATCATCGAGATATGTGGTGGAGAAGAGAAAGCACATCCAAGAACACATCTATCAGTCAGCAGCACTAGCGACTTGACATTTCCACAACATCAAGCCAATCCATCTCAACAATGTCATGTCAAGTCGTGTCATGAGTTTTCATATGCCACATCACCATTGTGGGCCATGTTTATAGTAAATCAAATGTATTGTAAAGTGGAAGTCCAATGGACACACTTGAATATAAAGAAGTCATGTAAGTTGAAAATTCAAAGGAAGCTAAACAACCATGAGGGTAGTAAAAGAATCACAAGGGGTAAGCATCACCCCTTGGTTATATATATACCCCCTCATTGAGCAAAGGACTTTTCAAGTTGGATCCTCCTGCAAAGAATCAGAGACATCATTTAGTTCTTTGAGGAGAAAGGAGTGGCTTAAATGTACCATTATTGGGGATAGTGATGTATAATGTAAATATGTGCCTTAGAAATTTTGCTTAATTATAGAAGCCTTTTTAGGCCAGAACGTTTTCATGCATGACTTATGGATATTTGTAAGACTATTCTGTGAACGTTTGTATTTCATGCTTGCTTTCACATGTACTAATATAGTTGAACTATTTCAGTTATTTTAGTGCTTATCTTGTTGGGAATTTTCTATAATGGTTGTTATTATTGTCTCATCCTTGTAGACTATTCTGTAGGATAGTAGACAAGATTTCCTTGCTTATCGGTTATAACGGCTATCACATCCACTGTGCACTATTCTGTTGGATGGTAGATGAATCTTATCTTGTTCATTGGTTTTAATGACTATCACATCTACTGTGGACTATTGCGCTGGATTTTTGATAGACATTTTTAGTTCATGTGTGTCTCTTCCTAGGTGGTACTATTACTTCTCACTTATAGGCTCACTTTTCTCCCTCCTTTCGTAGTAAGAGAACCTAGACAAATTTGCGTTGCACACTTATCAAGGACAGTCACCATGATTTTTGAAGATACCATTGCATCACTCTCTTGCGCTAACAGCTAAAGTCGAGGCAAATCTTTAAGTATTTGGAAATTGGGCCTTCATAGAAAATGTGACTCCTACACCAAACGATGTGAGGTATGATTGGGACTTCATATCGGGGAGATCCCCTGAATTTTGGCTGTCCAACATCATCAATAGACAACAATCGATCTTTCCTCTTAATGGTTAATAAGAGTATTGTAGGGTAAAAATTTTTACCTGTTGTACTCAATTGGTTAGAAACCTAGCTCCCAAGAGGTATACCAGATCTCATCCTAATCCTGAGTTATTTCCACCATTATCAAATCCAAAGAGATTTGTTCAGATTTCTTCTCTTATAAGAAGACTTGAAGTATCATCTTCTTTTTTCCCCTAGATTCAGTTCCACAGTGTGATCAACTAGAATGAATCCCAACACCACCTGATTTATCTAATTTACCTCCAAAAGTCTTTGGCCTTATTTCTAAGGGAATATATTTACAAACGAATCTATTAGTTAACGAACTTGAACAGTTTTAACTTCCTATGTCAATTTCAAAATCATCTGATTTATAAGTTGAACTTGATTTACAACTACCTAAACTTAAACTAGCTGATTTTATCTACTCTGTTATTCATATGTTTCCTTCTATTTCTAATCACCCTCTAAAGGAATTTAAATTTTATTCTAATCCCTTTCATTTGGAGATCAACAAATAAGCATTCATTAGGTTAAAAGGTTAATTATCCATCCTCAATCTATAAAAAAAATCCCATAACCCCAAAGCAACAATCTCCAAAAATTCCTTCATCTCCTAAGCATCCCATTTCTTCAATTCCACAACAAAAAATGGTTGGAATTGGAATAATTGTGAATTCAAAGTATGCTCCTTTGAGGCTATCGGGTATTCTGAATGCTTTTCCTGATGGACAGATGAAACATTTATTGATGTTCAAGGGAGAAATTGGAACAAACGCAGAATATCATTCATTGACCTTCTTAGATTTTTTAGATAATCTAAACATATAATATGAAGATGTATGCATGAGATTATTTGTGAAATCTGTGGAAGGGGATGTCAGGATATGATTTAGATAGTTTCAATGAGATTCAATTCATCAATGGAGAGCATTAACAAACATCATCATTAATTAATGGCAAGTTAAAAAGGACCCTGTCTACTATTTGACTAAATTTGAAACTATAAAGAAAAACCTTGGTGAGTTAGTCTCTAATTTTATCAAAAGGTTTAACATAATCTACAGTAAAATTCCACTAGATTTTAAGCCATCAACCAATTCTTCTAAAGTGATATTTGCTAAAGCCTTTGATGATGATTTTCCTTTAATTTTAAGAGAAACAAACTCAGCTACCTTAGTAGATATTTAGACAAATACAATTTAGTTCGAGGCTAATAGAGCAACATCAAGGAAGCTGAGAGAAAAAGCCAAGAAAGAAAAGATCATAAATTTGGTTCCTCATTAAAAAATAAGGAAGAGGATCATAAAATTGATGGGATCACTAGAATGTTGAGAAAATTATCTAACAAAATCTCTAAAATAAAAACTCAACCTATAAAAACACAACAAAATGTGAACAGACCTTTAGGACCTTTTAGAACAACTTTTCAACCCCATATTCTACAAAAAGAAAGACCTAATACAGATCAACAAATTCAGCCTCCATTAATGGTTGGTGAACAAAATATTGAGGAAATAACACAAGTTGCAAATGATATAAATTGTTTTGTTGTTCGTTCTTTTCAAGGTACTATCGTTCATGTGAACCAAAATCAATATTTTGTCCAGAATGTGGTTCTTCTAAAGTTTCCAAATATGAATCTTTTTTTAGAATTTCTAATTCCTCAATTTAATAAAATATATTATTTAAGACCTAGACAAATTCCAGCTAGACAACCAAATAAAGTTACTTTTGATGTTCCACAAGATAAGACTACAAAATCTTTATGTTCACAACAATAATCTCAAACACAAGATCAATCAAAAGTAGAAAAACATACTCCTTCTTTTAATGTATAAAGGGAATTATAAAAAATTAAAACTCCTATTCCTTTGTTAGAATTGACAAGAAATCCTTGTTATAAACAAAAAGTGTCTAAATGGATTCAGTCTTTGAGTGTGGATGCTGAGGGTGATGTGATTAATTTGAAAGATGAGAAACCTTTTGCTATTTTTGTTCCAAGTCATGATGTTCAGGATGATAGTGTTCTTCCTTTTTATGTAACTTTTTGAAGATCCATAATTTTATTCTTTATAATTATATGTTAGATTTTGGTGCATCATATATTCTGATGACAAAAACAATTATGGATCAGCTACAATTGTAGGTGACAATATCTTCCATGACATGTATACTTTTGTTTCCCAGAAGGTGCAATGTTTGGGATTAATTAAAGATTTGATAGTGCCTTAGCACTGATCCTTGTAAAAATTGTAGTGATGGATATAGTAGTCAAAGACATACCTCCTAAGTTTGGTATGTTATTTTCGTGATCTTAGTGTGCTAAGATTGGAGGAAACTTGAAAGTGCCACCATTCCAGATTATGGGGGAGAACATTTGAGATTGTATAAAGATGCTAGATTTATAAATATATAATGTGATGTTATACAAGCTATTAACCACCCTATTTATTCCATTGATCAAAACTTAGGGTGCTTCATTTTTTATGGAGCCTCTTCGAGAGATGGATCTAGAGCTAGATTTTTTTTTTTATTTCATTAGAAAATAAAATTACAAGTCAATCTTTCAAATTAGTATTTTAGGTCACCAATAATGTAGCATCATATGAAGCATTAATTCTTGGATTAGAATTAGATAAGAAAATGAAAATGAAAATATTATTAGTGTTTGATGAATCAAATTTAGTGATGAGACAAGTTAGGAACTTTTGTCAAACTAAACATCCTAGATTCAAAGATTAACTTTTCCAGCGATGAAGATCTTGAAGGACTATTATGAGGAGACAAATGATTTTTCAAAGAAAATCAATCAGATCATTGAACTTAACCAAGAAAGAGAATAATTTCAATACAAACTTCTCCAATATGATAATGAGATGAAAGGTTTGTTTGACTGGAAAGCTAGAAAAAGAGATATCAGACAAGGTAACCTAGTATTATATGGGATGCAAGGCCAGAGGATAAAGGTAAACATGGAAATTTTGATAATCTTTGGTTGGCTCCTTTAAATTTTTCAGAGGTCAAAGGGAATAATAATTTCATTCTTCAAAACCTAGAAGAAAAATGTTTCTCATTGCGAGCCAATGTGCAATATTTGAAGCACTATATGAAATATTGAACAAGTTTATTTCTTTTTCATTGTAAATAATAGGAACGATTTACATTTCTGGAGAAGGTGTGATTTTATTATGGTATTGAATCCATAGATCGAGGCAAAGGCATACGGATTTGCATTTTCTCTGCATCCTGCAGGTGGAAGCAGTCCCTATATGGAGCCGATGTTGTAAAAAAAATTATGCCTATGATTTTCTTCTAAGAAAAGTATTTTTCAAAAAAGAAAAGGTTTTGTTTTCATGTAATTTTTAAATATATGGCATGAATCTATAAATGTTATATATAATCAATTTTTATTTTATTCAAATGAAGTTAAATTTGTTTATTTTCTGGCAAATAAAATGTGCTTGGTAAGAATCATGCACTTTTCAACATCTATGATTGTAGGCATGAATATTAACACTCAACATTTGATTGCACGACCCCCTCATGTACTCAACGATTAACGAAAGTGGGGATCTAAATATGGTGGTTTCCCAGAAACCATAAAAGTGATGTGTCAAGAACTGAT
>APFE031067438.1:0-21727 GCA_000404065.3 Pinus taeda | reverse complement strand
CCCACGCCCACCCCCTTGCAATCCACCTTCAGTTTATGATGTTTTCCCACCAAATTTAAATTTTCCACTAGATAAAACTTCTTCCAACTATAATATCCACACTTTATTCCTCCGATAACCATTTGAAATAATTCAGTTATTTGTCAATATATATGCCATTTAATTCATCCCATTTCATGTATACCCATTATAAATTGCTCCTACCACCACTTTCTATCAATTATTTCCAATGTTATTCCACTTTCACTATTATTTGCAGTGAACCTGAGTAGCAAATTGTGTCTAATGAAGAGATCACTTGGAGAGATTTCAACGCTTTTTACATGAGTAATCAAATTCTTTTTTTATCTACCTGTTTCTTTCGAAATGAGCACTAAGAAAGGGAAAGGGAAGTCTCAGTCTAAAAACCCAATGTCATGCATAGTTCCTAGAATCAATGAATTACCTTTGATGGATTTAGATGCCAAAATTATGGAAACTAAATGTGAGTCTAATCTATATGAAGTGCATAAATGGGCTTTTCAAAAAATTTAGGAAAAATATGATGAGTTTAACCTATGGGAGTCTATATTACCCCAGTTTATATTTCCACAAACACCTCACTTCCGTGAAAATGTGACTTGGTTTGTATATTGGTACTTTCCCAGTCAAAAAACAAGTATAGCCAGGAATGATCAACCCCTGTCTTACATAACCCCTAAGTCTATCCTTCTAGATTTGTAGAAAAATGTTCCAAGTTCCTTACATTTCTTTTTAGTCGAAGCCTTGTTGGAAAATTATCAAAAGCTCAGTTTTCAACAAAGAGCTTTCACATTTTGGCCTTTTCTACCTGAAGGAGTTATACTGGCTTCTCATAATCCACCTTAATCTTCAGCTATATTTCCTTATATGTTTAGGAAAATTATTTCAATGGTTTGTTTCCTATTGGGATATGAAAATGATGAACTATTTAATGAGGCCATTTTAGGTTTTTTATCATTTTTTCAATCTAGAAAGAAACTTGTTATTTAATTTAATTTAATTTTAGCCAGTTCACCTTTGATAGCATCCATGAATAATTTTTTAAATTTGGGATTGAGAGAACCTTTAGACATCAATTTATATTGATTTACTTATTCCTATATCATCAGTTACAGAGGTTCAAAATGCCACTAAAAAAGTAGGACATGTAGTGTAAGAAGAAGTATGTTATTCATTGTAATTCGCTGGTAAGGAAGAATTCAGAGGAATTATCTTTTATTGACTTTGTTGATCAATTCTTTCAAGTTTCGCTTTGTCTTCTCAACAATGATGTAGTTTCAAGGATTTCAACTAAAATCAAAAGAACTTTACAGTTAAGTGAACAAACCAAAGTTGGAGATTGGTATTTATACCAAAATTTTATAGATATTAGAGTTTATGGTTTTCAGCTGCCACCATATAAATTTCAGTATTTTTGCCAATTTTATTTTTTTCCCTTGAGTCCATAAGAAAAAGTTTAAGAGTTGATGAAATTCATTTTATCTCAAGGAATAAAAATTATTTGTTCAAGCTTAAATCTCAATTTGGACATTTCATTGCGAACTTTAGAGTTGTTGATAAAGTTGTAAATTATTTGTTAGCATAAATGAAGTTCAAGTTGATTTTTCGTTGGCCCTATGACCCAATTAAGAGAATTTCAGCACTAAGGGTTGAGGGAAATTGTACTTCTTACATTCATATCTCAAAACCATAAATTGAGTAGTTTTCCAACAAGTAATTTTGGGAAGAAAATGCCTAGCAGGAAATAGAGGAATAAAAAGTACTAGACCAGCCAAAAATACCTAATGTTCTAGATACTCCTCATTAGAAGGAAAAGGTGCTAAAAGATCAAGCAAAGGTTTATCTTCTCCTAGTTCAAGATCAGAACCTAGGGGATTTAGAGTTTTCAAAATAAGGAGAACTAAAGAAGCAAGCAAGGACGTATTTGAAACTTGGTCAAAAGGAATTTCTGAAAGAAGAGTGATGGTATCTAGTGATCCTATTTTTAAATTACAACAAATGGAATTATCAATATATTCTCCATCTAAAACTCCTTCTTTGAGAAATCAAAGAATATTTTCTAAGTTTACAGATATCGAGAAGAAAAATTAAGTTTTAAAGTCTTCCACGTATACACAATTTTTGATGCAAACATCATCTACACAGAATAGATTATTGTTTGTAATAGATCTTATCAAAGGAATTTTTCAGTGGGATTACCTAGAGCCAGAAGTTCTAGTTTGAAATTCTATTGAGGATTATAAAACTTCATTGTTATCTTTTGATACAAAGAAATTTCACCCTATAGGTAAAATATATTTTCATAAATAAACGAGTGAATTAATCTATTCTACTATGCCAAGTTCATATTTGAATGTTTCTAAATTACAAACTTCTTTAAACAACACAATATTTGAACTTAATATGGAAAGGATATCATCCATTGCCAAGGATGCTAATATCAAATATTTATAATATATTGTTATTAAATTTGGTTTGGATCCACAGAGTAGTAATGCTTTGGCATAATTCTTTAGCTGAGGACTCTCTACAAAGATACAACACTAGGTTTATCCCTTTCTAGAAATGGTAGCCTAGTGTGTAAATTGATACCTTCCAGATAAAAGGGCTATTGTATCATCTCAAGAAGGAAACAAAATAATTAGAAAGAAGCCATATGTTATTACGGACTATTTTCATTCCTAGATAAGGTCGGTTTGCAGAGACTACATAAAGTGACTGTGGAAGAAAAGTGGGATGCTCTTGCTCTAGAAGTCAAGAAACAAAAGATCAACATATGTGTTAAAGAAGGAGTGGTTTGCCCCTCGAGTCATCCTCCTTACCACATTAAAATTTTTTATTATATGCCAAAGTTGTCTTTTTCCATGGTTTCCCAACTTCTCTGCCTTGATACTAATATTTATGTAACAAAAATAATTCTAGGTCTCTTGGCCTCCCTATATCATCTTGCCGCTAAAGCATGTGCTAATTTTGATTTTTCACAATTTCATTTTGATGAAATTCATTCCCAAATGATAAAATTTGGGGAGGGAAATTCCTTCCACTACCAAGCTTACCTAGTTCACCTATTCATCCACCAACAATATTATCACTTATAACACCCACACCCCAAGACAGTGGATGAGTATAATTCTTTGTTATATGTTTATGAGTGGTTACCAATGGTCAGAAAACCCAAATACAACCAGAGTTTCTTTAATTACATATCCTCTTTTATGTCAGTTGTGTATACCCTTTTACATGGACAATCATTACCTAGAGTCCCTCCTTTCCTCAAGGAGAAGTTTACTTCAACCTAGACACCATAGTAGGTGTAGCAACCCTCGTGAAAATTCCATGTAAAACTATATAAATTGTTGAAAATGGCAACAAGAAATGCTAAAAATAGAAGTCTTAAAAATAACATTGCTATCAGTAACAGTTTGGGTACTAGTGCTAAACTGAGCAACAAGGAATGAAAAATGGGAGTGCTAAAAATAGCATTGCTATTTTTAGCAATTCAGGGTAGATTCCTATTTTAGTCAGTCCCTGGACTAAAAATAGGAAGTAAAATTTGAATTTGAACTTAACAGCTATTTGAAAATAAATTAATTTATTCACCATGAGTAAATTAGTTGTGAAAAATCAAACATGAAGCCTATGTGAGGATTTGCAACAATTTCTCTATTAATTGAGGAATTTATCCATTAGTTAAAAGATAAGGATGAGTTGTAATTAGTTATCTCAGTTAACTGAGTTAAGTCCAATTAGATTAATTCTAACAGTTTGTATAATTGATTATGAGTTCAGTTAGTTAATGCTTGCATGCATGTAACTGCTGCTCTCTAGATAACTGAATATTCTCTCATAAATAACTCATGCATTTCAGTATAGTAAGAGACCGAGTTGAGATTAGAGGAAGGGATAATGTACTATCAGTTGGAGGATTTCTCCTATATAGGAAACACATCCATGGAGAAGGAATTATCTCCTTCAGGTTTGTGCAAATATTTTAGAGGTCAGAGTAGTGTGTGAGGGATTATTACATAGAGGTGGCAGCTTGAGGATTGAGGAGAAGCTATGCAAAGAAATAGGAGGCTTTGAGGGCAGAGGAGAAGGTTTGAGAGAGGCCTTTGACTGTCTATGAGCAGCAGAAGGATTGTAGAGAGAGCAGAATAGCTTGTGAGCTGATTCTATTTGTAATCCAGACTATATTTCCACTTCTATTATAATACAATGTTGGGGTTTCAGGCTGAGGCTTTCCCCTGGTTATTTCTTCTTTGTTATGTGTGAGTGATTTCTTCTTATCAATTATATGTGTTCAATTGATCTTGCTCAATTCGATTGAGCATCTGCAAAGTGTTGTAGAAGTATATCTTGTATTGTGTTTTAGTATATTGCATGATATGTTGATCTACAATGGGAATTTCTACATGGTATCGGAGCAAAGGTGATCAAGGAAGAACAATATACAAGAAGGGAGAAGTTTGAAGTTTGTGATTCATGAATATGGAAATCGAGTTCTTATCACATCTTTATTTCACATATGGCATTCAATGGTTTAAGACTCAAATATGCCCTTGATGGCAGTTCAAATTATATAGCCTGGAAGGATCACATGGAAGTAGTACTAGAGGATAATGATATGAAGGACTTCATTGATCAAGAATTCCCCAAGCCGACTTGTGCTACCAAATTAGTTGAATGGACGAAATGCATGGCTAGAGCAAGGAGAATCCTTCTGGAGGGAGTTCGAGATCACATAGTCTTGAGTTTCCATGGGAAGGAGACCTCATTTTCGATGTGGAAACATTGAAATATCTATATTAGAATAGCAGTGATTAGAGGAAGCTGGCGATGAAAGACAAGCTTTCGAAGATCAAGTGTGAAAAGGGTGACACGATCTCTATGTATCTGCACAAGCTCACCACATGCAGGGATGAGTTAGAAGTGTAGGGATAACGACAGTTTATGATGACATGGTGAGTCTTGCACTCCTCGATCTTCATAAGAGCTGGCATAGCTACCAGGACTCGATTAATGGAAGACAGAAACTATTAGATTGGGAATGACTTTGGTTGGATTTGATGTAAGAGGAGATAAGAAGAAGCACCACAGATGGTTCTTCATCCATGGAGGATGAAGAAAACTACACCTTAGCGAGTAAGGCAAAGAAGAGGAAGGAGAAGGATTAACTTTCCCAATCTAGTTCTTCCCAAGGTGGGAAGAAGTTTGACAAATCGAAAATGTGATGCTTTCATTGTCATGACGTGGGTCGTTGGCCATTTTGCTACAAATTTTCCACTGAGGAAATCAAAGAAGGGATCCATGGAAGGATCAGAATGTAAGGCATTCGCCTCACAGTTTGAGTTGGATTTCACACTATTTGCATGCATGGTTTCATCCATGGTGGGAAGTGATTGGTTTCTTTTCAGTGGAGCTTCTTTCCACATGGCCGGCGACAAGAGTTTGTTTAGTACTTTGGAGGAGAAAGATCTCCAAATACTCATATCGATGGGTAATGATGAAAAGTATAGTGTCTCAAGTGTAGGCACAATTATTTTTCAAAGGGAGCATGGAGCTCGCACTACCTTGACCGATGTCAAGTATGTACCAGGACTGAAGAGAAATTTGGTGTCTATTACGATACTGGAAGACGAATGCTATGTGTAGTCTTTAGCAAGGGAAAGGCTTTCCTTAGACACATCATCATTAGACAGGTGAATCAGATCAGTTCACGAGTCAAGAACCTATATGATCTTGAGGTTCAAGATGCATTCAAAGCCTTGAGGAGCAAGGCAACTGATGGAGACTTGGTGGTTGAGAGGGAGAGTACATTACCTCTCAACATGCAGCACCAGAAGAAGCCTCAGACAATTGTGGAGGAGCCACAATTGGTGAAGCAGCTTCAGGAGGTTGTGGAGCAGCCACAATTGGAGAAGCCGAGAGGAAACTGAGTGGAGGCATCCACTCATGCAGAGACCTCTAGTAGGGGTAAATTTTGAGCCAAGTGGGCAAAGGGATCACATGCATCCATACCTCCAAGTAGGAGGTGGGGCGATGTGGAGTGACAGTCCCAAGAAGGCTGGAATACTGGCAAGATCATGTAGGTACCCAACCTCTTTGATTAGACCTTGCTACGGGAGCCCCGACAAGGAGTAGCAGGACTGGCTGAGTGGGTAGAGATAGATGTGGATGGAGTGACAGAGAGAGATGTAGTGCAGGAAACCCAAGACAGTGTAGAGCTAGGAGGCTGCAATAATTCGAGAGGCACAGGTGTGTTGCACCAATGCAGGATGGCACAAAGAGGTGTACAATGGTGCAAGATGCATGGAGTGTTGCAACAACTTAGAGGCCATAGAGGGAGCATTTTTCAATAGTAGGTAGAGCTTCAGCATCAGAGTATGTTTCTATCCAACAAAGAGGTCAGTTGGGAGTTTTTTTTGTTTCTAGAGTTTCTGGAGCAACCACACTTGGCAGAAGTGTTGCACGCAGAACAATCTAAAGGCACATGATCGGGTTCAAGTTGAATTCCTTTCTTGTTGAGAGGGAGGTTGAAATGGAAATAAGAAATGCTAAAAATAGCACTACTATAAATTGCAGTTTGGGTACCAGTGCTGGATTGACCAATAGGGAATGAAAAATGGAAGTGATAAGAATAGCATTGCTATTTTTAGCAATTCAGGATAGATTCCTATTTTAGTCAATCCCTAGACTAGGAATAGGAAGTAAAATTCGAATTTGAACTTAACAGCTACTTGAAAATAAATTAATTAATTCCCCATGAGTTAATTAGTTATGAAAAATCAAACATGAAGTCTATGTGAGGACATGCAATGGTTTCTCTATTAATTGAGGAATTTATCCATTAGTTAAAGAGATAAGGATGAGTTTTAATTTGAGTTGTAATTAGTTAGCTCAGTTAACTAAGTTAAGTCCAGTTAGATTAACTCTAACAGTTTGTAGAATTAATTGTGGGTTTAATTAGTCAATGCTTGCATGCATGTAATTGTTGCTCTCGAGATAACTAAATATTCTATCATAAATAACTCATGCATGTCAATTCAGTCAGAGACCCAGTTGAGATCAGAGGAAAGGACATTGTACTATCAGTTGGAGGATTTTTCCTATATAGGAAACTCACCTATGTAGAAGGAATTATCTCCTTCAGGTTTGTGTAGATATTTCAAAGGTCAGAGCAGTGTGTGAGGGATTATTACACACAGGTGGTAGCTTGAGGACCGAGGAGAAACTGTGCAAAGAAATAGGAGGCTTCGAGGGAATAAGAGAAGGTTTGAGAGAGGCCTTTGACTATCTATGAGTAGTAAAGGGATTGCAGAGAGAGCAAGATGGCTTGTGAGCTGATTCTTTTTGTAATCCAGACTATATTTCTACTTCTATGATAATATAGAGTTGGGGTTTTAGACTGAGGCTTTCCCCTGGTTATTTCTATTGTGTTATGTGTGATTGATTTCATCTTATCAGTTATATGTGTTCAATGGATCTTGCTCAATTCGATTAAGATTCCACAAAGTGTTGTAGAAGTATATCTTGTATTATGTTTTAGTATATTGCATAATATGTTGATCTATAGTGGGAATTTCTACATAAATACCACGGATGATGGGACATGCATTCCAATCTGAATGGTGGGAAGGACATCCTACTGGGTGTTCATTTGGTTGTTTATCATTAAGGAAATTGGCAAAGCCAATGGCTAAGCCTTTAAAGAGGCAAAAATTTATTTTGGAACATTTATTTATGAAAATAATGGAAATTAGGAGAAAAAGGAGGTGAAAGGTCACAAGTTGAATGTAAGGATGAAAATGAAGGAAAATAATGGAAATTAGGAGAAAAAGTAGGTGAAAGGTCACAGGTTGCATGTGAGGAGGAAAATGAAGGAAAATAATAGAAATTAGGAGAAAAAGGAGATGAATGGTCACAAGTTTCATGTAAGGAGGAAAATGAAGTAAAATAATGGAAAATGAAGAAAATAGAGGCCTCATTCATAAAAAGAATTCTCAGGATCAATTGGCAAGATTCTTCTTTTCAATGTCAACCTTTTGTCAGTTCAGTTTTGGAGTTCTCTCATTATTCTCTCTCTCTCTAGTAATCTTGGATACTTAGAGTTTTCTTGGAGCACTATTGGAGGGTGTGCCATAATTGGATTCTTGGAGCAAGAAGGCAAAGGAAGAGAAGGAAAGCATAAGAGGGCATCGACATCAGCAACTACATCAGATTACTTACAGGTACCGCATTTCATGTATGATTTCTTCACTAGTTTTGGCATGCATGGCACATGCATGTGGTTTCTTTGTTATGATCTATCATTGGCATGGAGCATGGTTGGGATTGACAGTACATTGCCTAGCCTTGCCATTTCCTAGATAGCCATGGTGATTGTGGCTTTACATTCATTTCTCTGTTTTGGTTGGTTATCATGTTTCCTTAGCTTGGGTTGAGTTATTAGTCTTGGAAGGCTTGGTTGAACAAATCCTATGGAAGCCCTAGAGTTACTAGTCCTAGAAGCCCTGGTTGGACAAATTCTCTGGAATCCCTTGGTGGGTTGAGTTACTAGTTCTGGAAGCCTCAGTTGGAAAATGATTTGGAAGCCCTCTAGAAGCTGTTGGTTGAGCTACTAGTTCTAGAAGCCTTGGTTGGAAAAACGCTCTGGAAGCCCTGGAAGGCTTGGATGGAGATCAATCTGATGATGGTTTTTGGTGATGTTCGACCATGAGGTGGAATCGTTGTTTGATGGGTTGAGGTGAGTGGCCTCTAGAAGCTCTGGATGAGTTTTTATTAATGTGTTCTCTGATATCCCACATTCATACTTGTAATATGGCATGGGGGTGATTTTCTGAAGAGAGACTTGGCTCAGCCAATCTATGGTCGGGTGGAACTTGGTAGTCCCATCATCAGTTCATTCATTGCATTTATTAATGAAAAAATTCATTCCCTTGATTTTCATGTGCAAATGTATTGATGTATATATATAGATTTTGATGGATGATATGTTTATTATATTTTTGTTCCTATTATGTTGTTTGTATGCACATTTACTCCGAAGGGTGTGTTTGGTCAATTTAGTGTCCTAAATTTCTCTACATAAATTATCAATCCAGGTATCGTAAATTGATGAAGTGTAGAGCACTATATGTGCTAGATGACCCTTCTTACCTCACTTTTTTTTAGTTTTCTTTTGTTTTGGGGGTTTGATCCTTTAATTCCTAATGTTCTGCAATGTACTTAACAAAATCTGGAATCTACTACTGCTAAGAATCTAAAGAAATGAAATGAGAGCTAAAAGTGTTTTAAGTCAGATTTGGAAGTAAAGTTTTAACCAAGAAAATGAAAAATAGATTTCTCTTCCTGCTCTTATTATTTTTTCCAAAAAAGGACTTAAAAGTGAAATTGAAACTATCTTATTATGAACACAAAACTAAAATGAAATACTGAAAGTAAGATTACAACTACTAATTAGTCTATGGTAGAATCAAATCTTAATGAAAAACTGAAAATGAAATTGCAGCAAAACTAAATAAAATGCTAAGACTGAAAATGGAAACTAAATGAAATGCATTGTCACTTTGCTAAACAATTTTGGGAGAACAACCTCCTTGTGATAACATTTTGAGGAACTGCATACTTCATTTTTCTAAGAAAGCATGTCTGAAAATGAATTTGCAACTAATCTACTATGGAAAACTAAATGAAATGCTTTGTCACTCTGCTACACAATTTTGGAAGAACAACCTCCTTGTGATAACATTTTGAGGAACTCAATACTTCATTGTTCTAAGAGAAAGTAAACATAAAAATGCAGAGAAAACTCATTCATAAATGAAATATTTCACCACTTAGTTTTAAGATGAACCATCAACTGAAAGGGCTTTCAGAAACATTCACTTATAATATGAGTCACTAAACTAGTAATGAAATGACAAGACATAAATGGCACTGATCAGCTTTAACTAAGAACTTAAAGACTAATGAACAACAAATGAAATAATTACTCTACACTATTGAACTCAACTTCAAACCACTGATGAAGAATTGAAAAGAAATTAAATCAAAAGACTATTCTCAACTGAAATAGAATTGTTCTGCATTAGTAAGAAGAAGACAACAACTGCATGATGAACAAATTTAGAAAATGGTCATAAACATCATGGAAAAATATGCAGAATTCTTGTCCTTGGTTGCTTGGAAACATAAATCTATGGTAATGGTTGTTGGATTCTTTTTGCGCAGGTGGCAGATGAAGTCCGTGGCCTTAGGAAACTGCTTCAGACCCCATCACTGAGAAACGTGTACAAAACAAAGTGTTGTTTGCCTTAGGTTTCTATGTTTGACATCCCTTTAACCAGAGTCTTCCTTGTCGATCTACGCCAGATGAATAGGATACAATCTATGCCCTAATGTTTTCCAAGCTACCCATGTAGTCATTTTCCCCTCTGGACACTTGGAACCTGCAAAAGCGTGAAAGTAGCCACAGAACAACCAATTAGCTGCAGAATGTGACTGCGTTCCATAGCTAAAAGACAAAAACTTATTCAAATAGCAAACATAATAGTATAATGTGTAAATCACTGAAATATACTCCTTGAGGCAATGTATAATGGTTTTTGATGATAAGGATGCATTTTTCATGGAAAAACAAAGAAGGAAGGATGAGAAAAGTTGCTAAGGGAAAGGCAGTTTTGGAGCTCAACATACCCCCACTACAAGACTATTGCATGTCCCCATGCAATCAAAATTATGAACTCCCTCCTCCTACTGCATTTGTTCTGAAACTTTAGCCAAAACATCCAACCTCTTCTTACTCTTCTTTGCACCAACTGCCATCCTTGGCTTCCTCATGAGAAATCTATACTTGGGGTTAATGAGTTCCCTGTTTAGCTTCCTATTCTTCCTTTTTAGTTTTCTATTCTTCTTGTGCCATAAACCCAAGTGAAGCATAGTGTTATCATGGATAATACTATCCAACTTGTTCTGTTCTTTTAAAGGTTAATTTTCTCTTTAGATGTGACTATTTAGAACTTATAGCTCATAGATCTCCTATTTAAGTGAGCTAGTTAAAGTTTCTTGTGATGTGGCAGGCTTCTCGGAATTAGTTGAAGTCCCTGGGTCTACTAATGTACTCTTTTTTTCCAATGACTCTATGTATTCATAAATTTTCTATTTAACTGGATCAATATTAGGGGAGGCTCTTCTTAGGCTGCTCTCAAAGTTATGTGGAAGTGAGTTCTGTGGGCTTTGCTCATATGGAATATTTTCAGGGGATTGAGATGGAGTTTCTCCCTCTAAATCTATGAGCTGGGTCTCTTTTGATTTTTATTTCTTCACTTTGCCTTTGAGTCTCGAACTTCTCCTCAAACTTTGGGAGCCTATGATTTCTTCCTCTATAACATGTTTCCTTTTTCCCTTCTCCTTATCTCTCTTGAGTTGATCCCTGATTTTGATTAGTCTCTCAAAAAGCAATTGTTCATCCTCCTTAGGTGATGAAGGTTCAGGAATATCCTTATGGATTTCATCAACCTTTTCTTTCATTTTTCTCCTCTACTTTGTCTACTTTTATATCTCTCTTAATGTTTTAGAGATTGGCTCTTCTTCATTGTTTTTTTTTTCTAAAGTTTCAGGTGTGTTTTGAATGGTGAGGCTATTATTCCTTCTCCTACTTGTTTTTACAAGACTTCCTTCAGGCAATTCTGGAGCATCTTGGAAGAAGTTTCTTACCAAAAAGTCCTCCCATGTGTCCCCTACACTTATTTAGTGATATTCAACCAAAATCTTCCCTAGCCCATGGTGATATAAAGTGGTTTCTATTGACTCAACTTTCTTCTAAACATTGGTTTCCATTCTTCTCAAACTATTCAATAGGAAAAATGGTATATTGAGGATTCCATCTTATAGGAAATTCATTAACAATCAGATGTGATATACATACATAGAACCAAACCTCCCTTTGCATGTAATAAACTTTTGCAAAATTAATAACATGCTACTCCAATTGCTTTTAAGTGCAGAGATTGGAATCCCTTTCCTAAAAACTGAAGTGTCCATACCTAGATTTTGGAGGATGACCTTCTAGGATTCATCATGAAATTCTTTATTCTTGAACCACCTTTCTCCTAGCCTTGGGAGTTCTTTTGCTTCAACAATAAAAGACTTAGTAACTGTAAATTTTATGTCACCTATTTCCACATCCATTCCATCAAATGATCTAGCAAAGGATTTGTTGATTTCTTTATTGTAATTGTTGATTTTTCAATGAAACTCAACCAACCAGCCTTCTGCAACATTCCTTTCAGCTGAGGATAACCCTCCATGTACTTCACCCCTATGGGTTCAATTCTAACAATGAGTCCCATCACCTTTGTTCTTGGCCGCTCTTCAAATTTCCGTTCATTGTCTAAGAAATGAATGACTGCGTAAAGAGGATTGTGTATACGAAAATGGAGCAAGTGGGTGGATAGAAATAGAATGATTATGGATATGGAAACGGACAGTGCATATGGGAGTAGGATGACTGTGAATAAAAATGACTATATACGTAGAACATATGGAAACAGTGTAGCTATAAACGTAAACTGTGTGAAAAATAGAATGACTATTATACACAAAGAATACAAAAATAGAGTGACTGTATACACAGGGTAACAGAGTGTTTATATGCACAAAAAAGGTTACGGAAGTATAAGAGAAAAACTTAGTGTAATAAATGAACAATTAGGATTTTCAGGAGTCGTATTCAAATAGGTAATGTCATTAATCTAACTGTTTAACAGGGGTGATGTAGAAGTCCGGTTAAGTATGAGTAAAAAACAGAGATTGCATCATTAGACCATTTGGCATTAAAGATGGAAGATGTGGTGGAATCAACATGGCAGTCAAATCTCATAATGATAAATCAAGGAGTCATGTGATTATACAAGTTATACAAACTTATGCTTTTGTATTGCTTTTTGAAATAAGTTTTTGTTTTTACCTTTGGAACCTTACATTCTACTTGCTAATGTCTTGATGTTTGCTTCCACGGGTGCTTATATGTGATTGATCTTCAAAGTTTCTCTCTCCTCAATTACCTACATATGAGATTTTATTATGAACTAGCCTCTTTGAGGTTGGACTGAAAATAAAATTGTTGCTGCAAAATCAAATTGGCTGCAGAACAGGATTAGCTACGGAACGGAGTCAACTGCAAAATGTGGAAATAGTTGCAAAATGGAAAACCAGAAGTAAAATATGACTTATGAATGAATGAAATAGAAATGTTTGTGCGAGTGACAATATGACAAGATGATAAATGCAAATGGTGATGAAAAAAATGTTGGAAAGGGAAAACTTTATTGGTGAAATATGGTAGTGGAGTGAAGTGAATTTGGAAAAGTAAAACAAAGTGAAATAAGATGAAACAATGAGTTTTTGCAGAATGCAGAGTGAGTCACCATTTTTTTTCTAGAAAAGGAAATGGAAAATATAGGGTGTCATAAGCTTCTGATTTTCACCCTGTATTTTCTGTATAAGCATGCTAATCAGTGATTGGTTTTCAACCTTATACAATTTATTATTTATTATTTATTTTTTTTATTTTTTGTTTTATCCATGAAAAATAAAGACTAATTTGGTGGGGAATAAGGATTCTTCTTCACCAACTTCATTTTAGAATTGTTCTGAAAGATCTTGATGAACTCCTCCTTTGAGATTGATTTTTGATAAATTTTCAATCTATGACCATTCACAAGGAGAGGAATTTGACTTTCATCTATTGTTCTGATTCTTACTACTCCATTATTGAAAAAAATTTCAATCTCATATGGCCCAAGCCAATGAGTTTGAAACTTATCTTGAAAATATTTAAACTTTGAATCAAACAATAGTGCCCAATATCCCTTTTGAAACCTATTGTCCTTGATGTATTTGTCATGCCACTTAGCCCTCTATTGTTGAACTAAACTAGTCCTTTGAACAACCTCTTGTCTGATTTCATCAAGTTCATTCAATTGCTACAGTCTATGCTTTTGAGCTTCTGATAAATCCATCCCCAACTGGACTGCCATCTTAAAAGTTTTGACTTGGAACTCTATGGGGAACAGGACTTGCCTCCCATAAACAAGTTCATAGGATGTATGTCCCATTGTGTTCCTCCATGTAGTTCTATAGGCCCATAAGGCTTCAGGAAGCCTTTCTACCTAATCCCTTCTATGTATAAGCATAGTCTTGGTGAGGATTCCTTCAATCACTTTATTTGTAGACTCCACTTGACCATTTGCTTGTGGATGATGAGTAGAATTCCTATGCTTGATTTTGTATTCCTCCATAAGCTTCTCCATCATGTTGGATGTGAATTGAGATCCCTGATTTGTCACAATTTCTCTTGGAACACCATAGCGAGTAAAAATATCCTCGAAAGGAAAACTAACTACAGATTTTTCGTTAGCAAAAAGTAATGCTTTGGCTTCTACCCATTTGGTGACGTAATTAGTGCATACCAATATATACTTTTTCTGCGTAGATGGAGGATTAATTGGTACAATAAAGTCTAAACCCCATTTTTCAAAGGGTTCAATAAGTACCTGAGTTTGTAATGGCATTTCATTTGAGGGAGCAGGTTTCCCTACCCTTTGGTAGCTATCACACCTTCTGACATATTCTTTAGCATCTTTGAAGATGGATGGCCAATAATATCCTAATGAAAGGATTCTATAGGTTGTCCTCTTGTCAGCAAAGTGTCCACCACACGGCTCATCATGACATGCTTTGAGAATATCAGGCATCTCATCTTCCCTGACACACCTTCTAATCATAATATCTAGCCCTATTTTATACAATACGTTAGTGATCCATGAATATCTTGCACTATATTGAATAATTTTTCTTTTTTTTCTAGGAAATAAATGTGAAGGTAACTTCCCTGTAACCAAGTAATTAGCAACATCTTCAAACCAAGGAGTTTGAGTAGTTACTGCAAAGAGATATTCATTAGGAAACGTATCTTCAATCAGAGAGTCCTCTTTAATATTCTTGTTGGGTGTGGAACCTGATTATCTTTTGTATTCAAAGGTCTCAGTCAGATGTATACCCCAGGAATATTGTACACCGCTCCATGCGGAGGGATGCAGGGGGGCTTCCCCCCCAAGGGGGTTTAGGGGGATGATTCCCCCCAGCTAGGGGGTCTAGGGGCCAGCGGTCCCCCGACAAGGGTTCAGGGGCAGTGCCCCCGAAGCTAAAAATAGATGTAAAATTGCCTTGTAAAAGTCTAGTAATTTCTAGTCAATCTGGGTTGTTCATTAGGCAGATGATCTAATGGTAGAAGTTATGTTTAATTTAGGGTTTTTTGCCCTAGAAGGAAACCCCTCATTATATATGAGGGAATTGTATTGCGTATATGTATATCTGTATTCTGAGTGAGGAAGAGAGAGTAGATTGAGAGAAAAGAGGGTGTTAGAATGGATCTGCTATAGGTTGTATGTCTTCAGTTTGTTGGATAATATAATAAAAGAAGGGCTGGCTGTTTCTCCGTGGATGTAGCCCAAACTGGGTGAACCATGTATATCTGTGTCTCTCTTGTTTTATGTATTTTCTGTGTTTATATTTTTGCAATATTTTATGTGTTCGATTGCTCCGTAATATATAATTTTCTAACAATTGGTATCAGAGCCGAAGGTATATTTGGATGATAAACTCGCAGGAGAGAAGGGTTCCTGGTTCGAGTGGGAGTAATGGCGAAAGGTGGTAGGTTTAGGGTCAAAAAATTCAACGGCCAAAATTACCAGCTGTGGAAGATGTAGATGGAATATTATCTGTATCAGAGAGATCTGTACCTACCATTAAGCAGAAAGACAAAGAAGCCGATGAGTATGACAGATGAAAAATGGAATATTCTCAACATAAAGGCACTTGGAACAATACGGTTGTGCCTAGTGGCGTCGATAGAATTTAATATTTCAAAGGAAACAACAGAGGGTTTAACGTTGACATTGGCGAAACTATATGAAAAACCCTCGGCCTCAAATAAGGTATTTCTTATGAAGCGTTTGTTTAATATGAAGATGTGAAAAGGTGGATCTATTGCTGATCATTTAAATGATTTTAATACAATTACAAGTCAGTTAACTTCTGTAGGGGTAACTTTTGATGATGAAGTTAGGGCTCTGTTATTTCTGTGCTCATTGCCAAAAAGTTGGAATTGTTTAGTTATGGCCATTAGTAACTCTGTCTCTAGATCTAGTACTTTAAAGTTTGATTATGTTGTCGGTGCAATCTTTAGTGAGGAAATGCGATGGAAAAGCTCCAGTGAGACATCAGAAAATGCTTTGACTACAGAGACTAGGGGAAGAAAAGTGGAAAGAGGAAAGAGCCTAGGATATTGAAGTCCAAGAAAAGGTAGATCCAAGTCTAGATTGGGGATAGTGTGCTGGAAATGCAGGAAGAAAGGACACCTGAAGAAAGACTGCAAGTCTCGGAAGGGAAAAGAAGGAGACGTGCAACAAGAAACTAATCATGAAGCGAATGTAACAAGTGATGTGCTACAAGATTCTTTGATTCTTTCATTAGAAAATATTATTGATGCCAGGGTGGTAGAGTCAGGGGCCTCATTCCATGCCACACTTGATAAGAAACATTTTGATGATTATGTTCAAGGAGATTTTGGACAACTTCGATTGGGTGATGATAAACCCTGTAAAGTCGTGGGAATGGGTACAGTTTTCATAAAACAGAAAAATAGAAATCAGTGGCTATTGAAGGAGGTAAGGCATGTCCCAGATCTAAAGAAAAATTTGATTTCAAAAGGGCAGTTGGCAGATGAAGGTTGTGTAACTACTTTCACAGATAGAACCTAAAGGTCACTAAAGGATCCTTAGTAATAGCAAAAGGAGAAAAGGTTGGTACATTGTACTTATGCAATGGTATTTATAATTTTGTTAATGCTTTAACTTCTACAGAAGAAGATACAACATTGTGGCATCATAGGCTTGGGCACGAGTGAGAAGGGGATGCAGATTCTTCACACAAGAAATTTGTTGCGAGGTTTGAAGCATGATGATTTAAAATTTTGTGAGAAACGTGTTTATGGAAAACAAAAGAGAGTCAAATTCCTTAGAGTTGGGAAAGAAAAGAAGAATGAAAAATAGAGCTTGTGCATACAGATGTATGGGGACCTACTCAGGTATCATCTCTTGGTGGGTCTCATTATTATGTTACTTTTATTGATGATGCAACCAGAAAAACCTGGATTTATTGTATTCGAAATAAATCTGATGTATTTGATACATTCAAGAAATGGAAAGCTTTGGTTGAAAATGAGACAAGAAAAAGGTTGAAGTGTCTCAGATCAGACAATGGAGGTGAATATTGCAGTAAAGAGTTTGATAGGTATTGTTTTGAGAATGGAATTCGCAGAGAGAAAACAATTCCAGGAACACCACAAGAAAATGGTGTGTTAGAAAGGATGAACAGGACAATCATGGAGCATGCAAGATGCATGAGATTACATGCAGGATTTCCTTTACAATTTTGGGAAGATGTTGTAGATACTACTATTTATCTAATAAACAGAGGGCCTTCAAGTTCCTTGGATGGTGGTTGTTACACTGAAATTTGTCACCATGACTATCTGCAGTTAATATGGCTCCATCAATAGTCATATGATCCTCCTTGTCAAGCCTTATACCTCTGCTCTCCATGTCAAACTTCAAAAAAGAGAGAAAGTCATTAAAAATCATGTTTATCTCTGGGTACGCAGGTTCTCTCTACCTTGCCTGCGTGTACGCATCCAAAGCTCATTGTACCTGCGTACTTGTACGCTCTGTAAGTCAAGGGATGGGTGCGTACTCCTGTAAAGGTCAAAAGGCGCGAGTTTCATCTTAAAAAAGTTACTTGTGGTCACTTCTAGAGCTTTCTATAAGAGTGTTTGACGTGTATTGAGCGCCTCCAGATGGTTCATGCATCCCTATGATAGAGGAACTTATCCCATCAAGAGAGGAGCTACCCCATCCAAAAGAGGGAGTATCCCATTGATGTTGGAACTGAATAACTTCCTCTAGAACACTATAAATACAGGCATGGGCCAAGGGAGGGGAGGTGGAAAGCTGAACATTCCAAAGGGTAGATGCTGCTGGAATTAGGACTTCCATTGTAAGCTTGTGAGGAGAGATTACCATCCTTTCTTGTTTCATTTGGAAGCGGGTGAGCTTGTCAAAGTAGAGGAAAACTCTTGCTGGACCCTGGAAGGAACTTGCACAACACCAAGGCTCAGGTTGTAATGGTTTCTTTTTTGTTTCCTTAATACAAATAAGTCCATTCTTCTCAATGATTTGTTGTTAATGAATTGTTTCATATACTGCTTGGTCTATATGTTGAATATGCTTTGTTTTATGGAATATTCAGGTGTTATGTAATCGTTTGATTGTTATTGTACGCAGGTTTCGAAGTGAAGGAGGAGCTCATCTGGATCGACGAGGCTGGACCTACAACAGCGTTGGACTTCATGTAGGATCTAAACACTTGGTTTCTTGTATGGTAATGCATGTTAGAGGAGGATTGCTCTTAATTGTCTTGTTTGTCACTAGAGAGTCTTAGGCTTCTAGGGAGGTTGGTTTTGTCCGCAAGATTAACTCTTTCCGCATGACAAATTGGCGACTCCGCTGGGGAATCCATTGATGTGATTGATTTTTCCTTTGAGTATTACTTTGATCTGAAAAGAGTCTTTTTTCTTTTGTTTTTTGATTGGTTGACTGTGTTTTTGGGTGGGTTAGCTTAGAGTTGAGTTAGAATTTAGTTTTTCTTCATTTTTCAGTAGTACGCACCCTCTGATTTAGACACAGTGCGTACCTATACGCACTGTATCTTTGCACACAGAGCGTGGACGCACCTGGTTAAACATGCTGCCTGCGTACCCTGTTAAAATTGAGAAATTTTCAATTTTATCCCTTTTTTCCCTTTATATTTTGTTTTTCTTAGTCTTTACTGCCCAGATCCACTGGTTGTCTGTAAAAAATCTTCGCCTGAACTTGTCCCATTAGTATCGAAAGTTTTAGTGAAATTCATTGAAATTTTAGCCTTAGGGTTTGATTTTTACATTGGTCCTGTAGTGACTTTGGATTTAGAAGTTGTGGGACCTTAGATATCTCTGGTTTTGTCAGTCTTCTTAGGAGTCGGACCAGTTGTAAAGTCTACCCGCGTGAGCAACCTACCTTTGAGTTGTCTCTTTGCGAAATTTCAAAATAACTTGTTGATTTAAGTTGTGAATTTCATTTTTAAAAAAGAACAAAAAGAGTTTGATTTTTTGTTTTGATTAGTTTGTGATTCTGCATGAACTAGTCCTTGGACTGATTGTTGCCAAGTAAAACATCCCGGAACCATCTTAGTAGGCTTTTGCTTCTTAGATTTACTTTTTAGGTAAATTTCCTTTGATTTGATTTTTGAGTGAGTTTTTCATAGATTTTCATAGATCTTGAAATTGCTTTGGATTAGATTAATTTTACATGCTTTTTTAAATAGGAAAATACAAAAAGATCTCCTTTGCAAAGTTTGTTTTAGAGTAGCATTTGAAATTTTGGAAGAGAAAGGAATTTTTCGTGAAGTAATGAGTGGTCATGTTTTGTGCGCTTTGAAAAGATAAAGAGATTGTTTCTTTGATTGTCTATTAAGAAAGTTGTTTTTATCAAAAGATTGCATTCTCTCAACTCTCTTAATTAGAGGATTCATTGAAAAGAAAAATAGTGTAAATCATCTTAGGTGCATCTTTTTAGAGAATTGGAGTCGAGTCTATACACCATCAAGTTTCATCTCCATCACCTTTTGTCTTAAAGAACAACCATTAAAATCAACGCTTAAAGTAAAATTAACTTAAATTTTTTTATTTTACTAGGGCTCTGAAGCACCAATATAGATCAGGCTAGTGTCTTGGAGTATGTGAGTAATTAACTCTCCAAGACTATAAAACCAAACAAGTAGCTTATCTTGTGATAGGATAAATCCAGCTGTTGCATTTATACTTTGGGAAAGCTCTTCTTAAAGGAGAAGCACGAGCTCGTGTCCGAACCAGTGAGGGGATCAATCCTCCCTCGTTGGGAACGACGCCAGACACGCACGTATTACAAACGGTAAACCTCAGATTATTGTTGAGGAGCCAGGGGATCACTTATCGGTAAACCTTGGATTGATCATTGTCAAGGAGCCGGTAAGGGGATTGAGCTTGTTACTCTGCCCTTGCGTGCTGTCGGAGTGTAGACTGTTCCCTTAGGTGTATTTGTTGCTGTTGGTGACCTTAATGGCCATAATCTTAGGATTCTACCCAAGGTGACGGTGGCGGGAAGATCCCACTGTACCTGGAGCAGACGTCGGCTACACTCACTTGGATTTTCTGGGGGGTTCACTTCACTCGAGACGGTTAAAGTGGAGGAACTTGATCCAGTCTATTCATTAAGCAGGTTGCCGGGGTAACTGTTCCACCCGCTATTTCTATAATGAATCCTACGAGGTTGGATTTCATCACCAACTAGTGTTTTTGGTCCGGAAGCTACTGTTTGTGTTTGGTTTGACGCCCTAGATTCTTTAGGCGTATGTTTCAAAATTGATTGGTTCTTTAGCGACTTTAGGTGATTTTCTTGAAATTTTCTTTTGATTTCGTGTGTAGTAGTTAAAAGTTTTTAGCTGTGGCTAAATCACCGAGACGCTCCCGTAGACTTCGGGGCGAGTCTCCTGAAGTTGTTAGTTTGGCCGAGATATTGAGGCGATCCCGTCGAGCACGGGGTGACCCTCCTGAAGAGGTCCGGCCTCATTACGAAGGATTAAAAATCCTTGTCACTCCTGGTGGCAGTAGAATAATTTCACCTGAAGAAGGAGAATCTTCATTGGTAGTTCATCCAGATTACCAAGATTTAGGAACAGGATACGATCCTGAAGCTGTTGAGTTTTCTGAACTTACTGGTAGTGTTACATCTGCCGGTGATATAGGTGAAGAACCTCAAATATCCGAACCTGTTACTCCATCTTCTAGTGTTCCTGGTTCACCTAAGGTAGAAAGAGTCATCACCGAAAATCTCCCTTCTGGTTTGATTTCTATTGAAGAACTCGCCCAGAAGAAGATCTAGGCGCTTCTTATCTTGAAGAAGATATACCTTCTCTCGATCTCAGAGAGCGTGAGTCTATATTTTACAGTCCCCCTCGAGCTACCACTTGGTATCTTTCGTTGACCAATTTTTTGGACAACTCAGTGAGTTTTTCTCCACCTCGTTTTCTTTTTCCACCTAGAGTTTTTACTCCTCCCGCATATATGTCGAGTCCGTCATCTCCAGACGCCTATTTATACGGCGGTCCGTCTGTTCTAGTTGGGTATCAGTCCATTTCTGGTACTTTTTCAGGAGCATCTCCTTGCCCCTACGAGCAGAAGTTGTTAGCTGGAAGTAGTGGCAATAGTCAGTTGAGTGCTGAAGAAATTCTCATGATGTCAGGCCAGCCTCAAGGCAGTCAGTTACTTCCTGGGGGGCCGCCTCAAGGTACTTCGTATCCGCCTGGGGGGCAACCTCAGGGTACTTCATATTTGCCTGGGGGGCAAACCCAGGGTGCTCAATTTGTGTCTGGGGGGCAACCTCAAGGACAGTATGTCCCTACGGGACAATACCTTCCTCAAGGTCAACCCCAGGCCCAATATGTGCCCCAGGGTCAACCCCAGTATTCTTATGTACCCCAAGGTCAACCTTCAAATCAATATCAACCCCAG
>APFE031067427.1:0-14931 GCA_000404065.3 Pinus taeda | reverse complement strand
TAATTATTTTATTTAATTGATGTAAAGAATATATATATATATATATATCTTATTTTCTTATGCTTGAGGCATGGGTTTCATGCTCTTTGCTTATTCAGTAATAATGTCAATTGAGTAAGTTTCATGTATTGAAGACCCATTTGGGCACGTTACATATTGCATAGAAGATTTTGTTTTAGTCAAATAGAGTCAAATAATCTTCCAAGAACAAGTCCAAATGCAAGCTACAAGTGGGCCTCAAGACAACAAGAAGTCAGCTCCAAGGGAAGTGATACAAAGAATATAGAAGGAGAGTGAAGAATATAATAGAAGAGCTCAACCACATTTCTTAGGGCATCGATTACATTCAAGAAACAAAACTAAGAACTATAAAATTATCAAAGAAAATATGAGGATAAGCAAGGAAGAAAGGCAATATGGTCACACTCGGAAAAAAATATCTATACATTCAAAGTGTTCCTAGGGCATCGTCTATCACCAAAACAAAATTCGATAAAAAAAAAAACAAAATAATAAAAGGAAGTTGAAATACTTAGCCTAGAAGAGGAGAAAGATAACAATGTTCTAGACTATGTTTTTGACTCAACCTATTCGCAAATGACGAAAATGATTTTTTTTTTAACTGTTGTCACATCATAATGTTACAATTATCATTAGTAGCCAAGCTTTTGGGTAAAATGATGTCTCCATCTCAACCCAAGTTTCCATGGATGCAAGGTGAAGACAAGCAAAGAAGATGGAAGAGGAAGTTGACCATGTTTTCCTCTCAAATACTATCCTAGGGTTTTAGAAGAGATCAAAAAGTTGTAGGAAAGAAGAATCCAAAAAATGCAATCAATGCTGAGGTAAAAAACCATGATATAACGGAGAAACTTAGTTGAATTTTCTAGAAGTCAATCTCTATAAGAAGAATTCTGACTTCGTCTTGGAGGTGTTATTTGATAAGGATCTAGGTCTTGGAATTCATTCATTGAAGATTCTACAAGAAGAATATTTCTTCTAAGCTTTCCTCTAAAATTGGAGAGCTTTTGGCCTTGAATGATGGCCTACATGTGTCATTTGTCTTATTTTTATTTATGGTTTGGTAGTTGTTTGATGAATAAGAACACTAATAATAAACAAGTGAAAGAAGAAGCTAATCTAGGAAGTCAAATACATCAAAAGAAGTTATTAAAAAGAGAAATCACCTACACTTGCTACCCCTAGATTTGTCAACAAGCATATCCATAAGATTTGTAGATTTGGGAAGAGGAATAACCATTAGTTTTAAGGGAATTGGTGAGGTGAGCTTCCTCCAGGGATAAGGCTTGGGGATGAAAAATTCTAAGCCTTCAAAAAAAGAGTGCCTTTAAGACAATATATTTTTGAGCCCATTGTTGATGAGAGTTTTCATGGAGGTATTGGTGGGTGTGATTTTCTTCACGTACAACTAACAAGAAGAAGGCGATCCATTAGAATTCCAAGTGAGAAGAAAATTAAGAAATGGAATGGTTGAGTGTTCCTCTAAATCCATGGTAAATTGGAGATGTTAAGAGAGGTTGTTAAGGTGGTTAAGAAAGTATTGAAGATAAAGAAGCACATGTGGCTAATCACCCAAAGTATCATCAAAAAATCGATACCATCATTTAGAGAAAGAGAGAGAAACAAAATATCCCATTGTCCTGAATTCAGGCTATCCATAAAAAGTTCCTTAAAACTGAAATAAAGTAGTGTTTAGGTGGATTTTAATGAGATTAAGGGTTTTGGTGTCCAAAAAATTCAAGATCGAATATAAGTTTTCAATAACATGAATGTTGGTATAGAGGAAAATAATACCAATGCTAAGCATGATGTCATTAGGTTCATTATTGATTGAATTAGATTTAAGAATTAATTGCGAAGAATCTTTAATAAAGGAATAAGAGGAACCAACAAAGGGTTGTAGTTTATCAACAAGTAATTGAGAAAGAGCATGACTAAGGGTTCTAATGGCACTCAGTAGAGGTCTTAAGGGGGCTTACTTTTTATAAAAATATTTATCTCACCATATATTATATTGGTAACCTAGTGAGGATGAATTAGCCATTTTTGTATGAGGATCAATAGACAAGGATTTTATATATTTAATGAAAAGGTATGCATGAGATTTTTAGAGAGAAGCTTGTAAGAGGAAGAGAAGAGGAGATCAAGAAGTTTGGATTCATATTCAAGTGCTTTCATTATAATATAGGAATTCATTTTACCCACTTTAAAGATTAAGATGTTAGGATTAATGTTAAGTTCATTAGTGGCAAGTACCCTACTTTTGAAAGGTTAGGTCATGAGGGTTTTGAGTACCTAAAAATTCTTGCACATTCTTGTCTAATCTCTTCCACCTCATGAGAATGTAAAATCTTAGTGATGGATTTTATGGTGCACATAATGTCTTCCATGGGGATTTTATTAGGAAAAAGACAATAATTAAATCATTTTTCAAGTACCTTATATTGGGGCGGGCGTGTGGTCAAGGTGAACCAAGGATAGATTTATCCCTGTGGAAGCATAGTTTAAAGACAAAGTGAAGGTGTGGTATTTTAGTTCAGTATTTGGCACAGGATGAAAAGATGGATTTAAAGAAGAAGAGGTCTTATCTTTCAATTTAGGATTTATAAAAGGAACTAGGAATGGCCTTAAAGAGGAAGAGTTTTTGGGTTTCAATTAAGTATTTGGCATAGGATCAAGAGAAGGGTTGAAAAGGGGATAGGGAAGGTGTGAGGAGGGTTGAGGCAAAGGAGAATAATTTTATGAAAAAGAGGAAGTGGAAAGAAAGGTATGATAAAATTAGGTTTAGAATTTGAAGTATTATGGGAGGAATTAGATGAGGGCAGAGAACTCTCAAATGAATTAAGAGTCTTTTTGTAAGGGAAAGTATAAAAATTAGAGGCGATTGAGGTGGAGAAAAGGAAAACATTTGAGGATAACCAGAGGGTTGGATCAATATTGCACTATGAAGGAAATGAGGCCTAGACATGCAACTTTATAGATGATTCATTGAACATGGTAATCATAGAATCAGTTAAGGTTTGATATGGTGAAATATGGACAAAAGGAACGAAACTGGAGCTAGTTCACAAGTTAGAGTTTCATGAACAAAAATTAAGAGTGAAATATGAAGAGGATAAAGAGTAGGAATTAAAAGAAAAATAGGTATCAAATGAAGGAACTAAAGGCCATTTTGGAGTTATTTGACATAATATAAGAGAATTGAATCAAGAAGGGGATATAATGGGTTTTAAGGGAAGAATAGAGTTAATGGAAATGGGTACAAAGGCCTCAAGATCAATAGGATTAGTCAAGGAGGAGGAAAGTGGTTCAACCTAAGGATAGTTGAGGGAAATCCCAGTGAATCCATATGCACCTGATGATGATGTTTCGATTAAGTCATCTTAGGATTCAAAAGAGTAATATATGGATTGTAAATTGACAAATGGAAACCTATTATTATATAGAACTGAGAACTCGGATCAGTGAGTTTTGAAAAGTGAAGAAGGATCAAGTTGGAGTTGACAGGTAGTTACCCTAATATCATAATAAAAATTCAAAGACTCTTGAAGATCATAAGTAGAAATGATAGAGTACTGAAAAATGTCAGTAGAATCGATTAAGGATGAGGTTGAAGGGTTGGTGAAAGAATGAAAAAGGTCGAAGAAAGAGTGTTGACTATACAGTAAACTATTAAAATTGTTAATTTACTTAGCAATGGATGATTCAAACTGGATGATGTAGAGGAAGAAAACATATACTCAATTTGATTCTAGATTTTCAAAGGAAAACTAACAGAGTTTTAAATGAAGCTTCAATACTTCATCTAAATTTTGAGAGAGATCAAATGCAAAAAATTGATTTTTTTCCCTGAAGTAGAGAGAAGTTGGTCCCACAAAATTGTTATGTCAATGTCAATTATACGTCGAGATTGATGGATATGACTAAAGGAAGGAAATACTTAAGATTCACAACATCGCTTTAAGAAAGTAATATCGACCACTATTTTCCACATTTTCTCCCCTAAATTCTCAAACGTTATAGTCTAATTCAAGCATTCTTCTCCATAGACATTTAAAATCAAAGTCTGTATGTTTCCATAGTTGGTCATCATATTGCTTCTCAACTTTATGGAATTAATCATGTATAATGATTTTGATAGACTTGCCACCCATCACAAAGAACAAAAACAAATCTTAATGAATTGGAAAAAGAGTGCTTGAGGATTATATCAATAAAATGAGTGACAAAAAATAAGTTAATAATATTAATGTTCAAATTTTTAAAATAGATTTTTTTGAAAATCAAACTAGTAAATATTCACTATTTTATTTTTGACCAAAAATAATAATTAAACCCAAGTAAATGTGGAAATAATTAAAATTAATAAAAAATTATTTAATTAAATAGCAATATATATTCAATTAAAATATAAAATTAAATGGATAATAAATTAAATATTGATTATTAAAATATCAATAAACAATTAGAAATTAAAATATTCTAATTTACTTACGACTAAAATAAAATGTTTAGTAAGAAATAGACTAATAACAAATTAGGGTAATGACTTAGGGGATATTTATCTTTGACCGCGAAAGGTATTTAATCAAAAAAAAATTGAACCAGAAACGAAGGAATACTAAATTTTTAGACACACTTATGTTTTTCAAGTTTATAACCACGAATTCGAAGGATCGTAAATTAAATTTACAAAATTTAGTTTATAATTTTTAGTTTGTTATACTAAATAATCAAACTAAGATGGGTATAATTTGTAATAAAAAATAAAATAAAAAAGTGGGATACATGTAAGCTGGTAATTTGTTTATTAAAAATTAAAAGCCTTTTAATAAGGAACTTAATAAAAAATTAATTAATAATGTTAATTTAAAAGGTTAAATAAATAAAATGCACTATGAATAAATATAGAATTGTAATAATTATAATCGAGGGCGTTAGCAATTAAATGGTTTTTTGTTGGGATTTATTATATATATATTATTTTTAATATATAAAAGTAATAACTAAATGGAAAATGATATAAAATAAAAGAAAATTAATTTAAAGTGATTGGATTAGATAAATATTTTAAAAATTATTAATAAGGGATAAAATAAAATATTCAATTAAAGATAATAAAAAAAGATAATGATAAGATAGTAAATTAGTAAGCTTACAAATAAGGGAAAAAAAGTGGACAAAAAGGGCATAAATGACTAATCCTACAAATAAGGGGCTTTTATGATTGGCTAAATTTGTAGTCATGTACCATATTGAAGTTATTAGGGTGCTTCTCAATTTCAAGGCCTCGTGAATCCAAAGGATGGATTTTAATTGAGCAGGGTCTAGGGTCTTAGCTTCATCAAAGCTAACTAGGTAGTTGGTGTTGAAGGAGTGATCTTCTAATGAAAATTTAGAATCTAATTTTGACTTGGATCCACTATGTGCTCCCTATGTCAGGTTTCATAAGATCAATCATTTTGGCAAATATACTATTTTCCAAATGAATGTGGAATAAGATAGACTCTCGGAGAAATAATAGGATCAAGGATCAATTATGTATTTGAGTGTTTTGAATAACTATGTAAGGGTTTTGAAAGGATTGAATAGGTTTTTAATGTTCTTGATAGCTAAGAATTTTGAAATATAATTTGTGGTGCCTTTTATCTATGAAAGAGATAGGAGGCTTTTGGAGGAGGAATGGAGTCTTTTGAAAGGTGTGAAAGAGTATATATATATATTATATATATATATATATATATATATATATATATATATATATATATATATAAAGCTTTATAGATTTTGAAAGAAGGATAATCATTCCTTTAAAAAGGCATTGGTGAGTGATCATTGTGAGGAGGTAAGAATTAGGGTCAAAATTTTTTGAGTGTCTTAATAAAGAGTGTCTTAACGACAATATATTTTTTATTTGGGTTGTGGTGAGATTTCACATGAAGCTATTTGTCAGCGTGAGTTTTCATCTGTAGGGAAATGGAATCATTAGAATGTCATGCAACAAAGAGACCTCGAAGAGGAATGGATGTGTATTCCACTAACTCCATGGTAATTTGTATATTTGAAGAGATATTGCTAAAATTTTTCGACATGAGAAGTAGGAAACCCATGTCACCAAATAATAAAAGTATTGTCAACGATCCAATACCCATATGTTAGCTTGTTATGCACCTAATAAATGTTCTCTTACTTATTTTTAAATTTACATATTTTAAAAATATTTAAGATAATCCATACTAAACAATAAATAAATATAATAAAACCTTATGAGACCTATTAAAAATACCAAAAATAATAACTATAGCTTAGATATTTATTTTATATTGATGTAATTAAATTTTTTTATGATTTTATTTGTAATCAGTATATAATCCTCTTCATCTTTTTTTTATTTAGTGCAAAAAGGATAAAATTAAAGTGAAATTTTTCTGAAATACGAAAAAAAATTGGTTGACACTTTGAGAGATCTATTTCCTTATGACATTTAGGAGATATGGGATTAGTGTGTGTGACACAAAAAAACATGCATATATAGAGAGCCTATGTGAAATCAAAACTCATCTTTAAAAGGATTATAAATCCTCTTCATGTGGAATGACATACTAATAAAATGTTTTAACGATAAGATTATTTTTATCTTCATTGAATTTATATAAAACATACATAGTTAACAATGATGTGTTTTATTTAATATCCATATGTTTCATATCGATCCTTTTTTATTTTTTATTTTTTGTAAGTTAAATTGTTTTAGCTCACATAAACCAAAAATTCAATACATAGTTTAGCCACACACTATGATTCAGATTTACACTAGATGGTCTAAGGTATTTTTTACCATCTTTATATAAAATAGCACGTTCAAAGCTTTAAAAACGTAGCATTTGCAACACAACTAGAGTATTAATGAAAGCATCAAACCACAAGAAACTAACAACAAACATTAATCAACTATTAGTTGAAAGAAGTAATTAGTGTGAGATCTTTTGCACTCGACCCCAAGGGTGAAGATAAATTGGTTATGCATGGGACATGGTGCTAAATTTGAGCTATATAATTTCCCATATTTTCCATTTTGAACCTCATATTTCTTTTCTTCCTTTTCACACCTACAATGTTCACAAATATAATGTATCGATCAACTTGTCTTTCCATTAGAATTCTTCTAATCAAAGTTTTCATCTTCTAATACAAGAATAGAGCTTGCAAGTACTATTTTTTCATACTCCTAGTATGATTGGGGTTTGAAATAATCTACCCAAATTCCTCCAGTAACTTCTGGTCTGAAAGTGCGTGTCTATCTCTAGCTACCATATTTTCTAGGGTTTTAATATCACCACAAATATGATTGGGAATGACTACTTTTAATGCTTTAGCAACCTCCTAGGCTTGTTGTTTGGCACTATTGTGATTTTCGGGCCCTCAACTACCCTTGCTTCTTTGGATTGTCATGGTGACTAGATGAGAGTGGTCTATCCAAAATTAACCAACACACATTATACTATCAAAGGAACACCAAGGTTCAAATCCCTGAGTCGGAGGAGATGAACTCTAGGATTGTCCACCAAGAGCTGGAAATGAAAAATAATGAAAACATGTATGGTTTGACTTTGACTGCTACTATCCTAACCAAACATTCAAAACTAAATGCTAACTAACCTTAGATCCCACAATTAAACAAAATCACCCAAGCAATAAGCTAGACCACACTACCATCACTAGGAATTATAGGAAATCCATTGAACTAGACCCTAAGAAGCAAAAAAACTACAAGATAGAGGTGTCTCAAGAAGTTTTGAATTACCATGGGGGAACTCAGGTCCACCTTCTATGAGCAAGGAGTGGAGGAAGCTTGAAGAATTTCATAAATGACGACTACCCTTAGACCTCCACTCTACTCTATCAATGCAAGCTCGAGGTTTCATTCCCTTTCTCCTTGTACTAATTTTTTAAGATGCTTGACATGGATATTTAGATTTGCTATAATATATACATATGATTGGTACTTCTGGTTTGTGTGGCCTTGACTTGAAGTTGGGAAGCCATCACTATTATTGGACCAATTAAAACTATCCTTTGTGTTTAAAGCTCCAATTTCCCAAATTACTTACCCAAATATTCAGTCATTTTTAGGGGATTGATTATCCATAAGGAAATCACTTAACCAGTGTTGTCGGTCCCTCCTATGGCTTCCTTTACCAATCCACCAATGCTCCTTAATAACTTCAATTTGCATGGGGTTGGCCGAGCCACCCCCCTCCATTAATTTTCCTCATGTCATTTAATCACATAGTGGTGTGGACGTGGATAACCACACTACCATGTTTCTTGAGCCTCATGGATAACCACACCATCATTGTTCTTAAGCCTCATCCAACTCGCGGATAAATTGTTTCTTTATTAGTATATTTTGTGTTTATTTGTGTGCGTGTTTTTCTGTTCATACAAGAAATATATAAACATGGGATAAAATCTTTCTATTTATCTACTAACACTAAATTAATTTTGTTTTCCATATTTTTAAAGTCTTAAATGTTACATGTCACGTTAAGAATTAAAGAAATTACAAATCACTCTCATGTCTTAAATTAAAAGAGATAAGAAATCTCTCTGTCTCTTTATATATATATATATATAGAGAGAGAGAGAGAGAGAGAGATTAATGTTTCTATATATCATGTATGTACACCTCTTTTACAATAAAATACTAAATATGGACATTGAAATATTTTTTTCATAAAAGGCATAAAAACACACACCACATGTGAACTAATTATACATTTCCCTCATAATTAAAGTATAAGGTAATTATAAGCCAAATTATATATATATTCTTTATTTTCAATGGCATTATGTGTGTAAATAAAGTTGTGGAAAATAGAGGTGAAAATTGAAGTATTTTATTTGTAAAAAAAACCATTTAAACTTTTTATTAAGATCTTTTAATTTGTTAATATCAATTTTATTTTATTATTTTCAAATATAACTTTAGAGAACACTATCCTTTCCATTAACTATAACTACTTGAATTTAATTATTATTTTAAAAATACATTTACACCACATTAAAATAAAAATATTTTTGAAGCCATAAATTTAACCCATTTTTTACCAAACTTAATACTTAAAAGAAACATTAACCATCTATATTATGCCTCAATATTTTAAATTACTAAAAAAATACTTAATCATACTGATTTTGTTTTTAAAGATTACTATAAATAATTATAATAATATATAATATTGGCCACCATAGATTTTATCTATATTATTACTATAAAAATAAATAAAAAATAGACTTGGTTCCCATATCAACACACTCGAACTGTCATCTCTATGGTTAATTTTCGGTCTCGTCAGATTTCGAGATCTGTAGACGGACCATATTAAAAGTCTCCAATAGTTGGTGTGTTGACTTATGTCTTTATAAATAAGCGAGCCTACGAGGGCCTGAAAGCAGAGGCTAGCTTTTCACTTGGTGCTACATATAGAAACATTCAGAGGATCCATGGCTTCAGAGGGCGATCAAAAGAGGTATAAGGCCAGACTGTTTAGGGTGGATGTAACCCTACAGTACACTAATTTCAGCCTTCACGAACACCCATCCACATCATATTTAGCAGGCGAAACCCGTGCAAACAGTCAGGTCATCAGGAGGTACCAAAGATAGCGTCTTGTGCTTCGAAGAGCTCAAGCACAGCCGAGGGCCCTAAAGCCCGCGTCTTTCGTTGCTGCTATTGCTCGAAAAGGTTCTACAATTCTAAGGCACTGAGAGGCCATCAGAAGGCCCATAGAAATGAGCTAACTGCAAGCAAATTGAATAGCCCCCCAACAGACAGCTTTCAGTATCCTCCTGTTGTAGCGCAGCAGCAGACTTTCAACCGCAGACTTTCTCACAAATTTGAGCTGCAGAGAGTGGACCTATAACATTATCAGCCTCACTTCGAGCAGTGGCCGCCCAACCTCCACGAAGAATTTTCGTCAATTTCTCTATCAACTGTAAAAAGGGCCAGAAATGACATCAAATTGGTGTCCAGCTCAGTATCGTCTCTGAGAAGGCCCAGAAATGGCGTCGAATTGCCGTGCAGCTCAGTATCGTCTCTGAAAGGCTCTTTTCCTTCTGTGAAACGGCCCAGAAACGAAGATCCTCGGCAGCATAATACAACTGATAATACAGAACATGCTGAGCTTGAGCTTGACTTGTCTTTGAATCTTTGAATCCTCCAAAATCTTATATTCTTGGATTACGTTATTTAAAATTTGAGCTTCCATTCCATTACCCAGAATCGCCATGAATTCTGTACAGTGCGGTTGAACGTATTCAAATGAATATTCATCGTACGTAATTTTAAAAATTGTCTCTCTCTACTGGATTTGTTTTAAACAATTTCAAAATTGAAATAATATAAATGTGAACTTTTAAATTGAATTTTCTTTAAGGAATCCTAGATGGTTAATATGATATTGGTTATTTTCAATTTTCTTAATCAATAATATGAGTTTGAGTATAGATTTCGCTGATCTTTGAGCGCGTCCACCAAATCTCTATTTATTTTGGATAAGTTTGAAATTTGTTATCAAATTTAGCTTATTTTACGTAATTTTGAAATTTCATATTTACATAGTCTCGTTTATGAAGGAGGTTCCTTTAGATTTTCTCACTCGATACTTTTTAAAGTAAATAAGAAATTTTATCTTTATTAATTTAGAATATTTTGAGCCCTATATGTTAATTTTAAAAATATACATATTATAAATTATAATTTTACTTTTTTACTTTGAAAACTTCAAAACATTTTAATTTTGCTGCTTAATTTTATTTTTTTATCTTTTTACAGGTTATGTTCATTAATCGTGTTAGATCATTTACAATAGCATAGATTCTATATTAATGATTTTGTTCTCTCTCAGGATTCTACATTTTGCTAGTTTGATAAAGAAATTTATCCTTCAATTTAACATTTCAACTTTAATATATTTAAAAAATAAATGAAAACAATAAATATAAATGAAATTACTTTTAATACTGAAGATGGTTAAAATCTTTTTTTTAACAAAAAATAGTAGAATTTATATCAAAATTTCCATAGTGATGCAACAATTACACAAGAAATGAGTTACAATGTATTCTTATTCTTCTAAGCCCCTTTGACAAGATTTCATTAATGACTCATTTAGAAAGAAAAACTAAGAAACTAATCTCCTCCCAATAAGAGGAAGGAGGATGAATTTCCAAAACTAAGTATTTCATTATTCTTGCCCACTGTAACACATGACCATACTTTAAAAAAATGGACACAGGAGCATACTTTAACAAATTGCTTCCGCAAAAAGAATGCAAAACCGAAACATTCCATAAATTACTAGAAGAAGGCCCATCGCGTGGCCCCCAATATTCAGGACCAAAGTTCTTTCTTCTATGACATTTCTTGCTTTTTATTGTGAGTGGGGAGGAATGCCTCTTTTTATCCACATTGGAATACGATGGGGGAGAAGAGGAGGACTTCTTCCTAGCCACCTTATTAGTTTCATCATATTTTAATGTAGGAGAGACCTTTGGGTGAAGTTTCCCTACCACAAGAATTTTCCTTGGAGGGTCATGATGTGTTTCTTCATTATTGGTATCAATAGGAGCCTTTGGAATTAAATTTGGTCGATCCACTTTGGCTTCAATATTCTCACCTTCTTCCTCTAAAACATTCAATACTTCAAAGTTATTTGTCGAAATTAGTGGATGCCTAGATTCAACCTTACATGTCTTCTTTTTTACTTCCCCGCTTCTTATGTTTCTTTTTAATGGGAATGAATCCTAGTGTACATTCTCCTTGCTCATTATTAAGAGGAGGCTTTCGAGAGATTTGAGCCATTGAAGCTTTTACATGTCTTTTTGCAAAGTGTCCATATGCATGGCATAGATTGTGTTATCCATGATCCTAGAAATAATTTTTAGTTAGATTAGGCATCACATATAGGGGTTTCATGTTTAGGTTCATTTGAAACCTCTCATAGGGTACATTTAGTGTTTGATAGGGTCCTCATAAAAATAATAGGTCATAATTCCATTGATTTGAGGTTATCCTTTCATAATAGACTTGTATGACAATTTTACAAACTTTCACAGCAACTTCACTTTAGCAAACCCAAGATTTGCTACTAAAGTCCCTCACACTTCTGTAGCAAAACAATCCATCATTACACGTGTCTCGCTATGTAACCGTTTTATTTTAAACTATTGTTAGTGAAGTGAAAGTTATACCGAGTCATTATACATCTTTATTTTAGCGTCCCGCTCTCCTTTTCATTTACTCTTACCTCTCCTTTTCCCATTTATATCATCTCATGCTATCAAAAAGTACACAAGTGATGTCATTGAATAGGATTTCCTTTTCATTTACCCTTACCTCTCCTCTTCCTGTTTATATCATATCATGCTACCAATAAGTTCACAAGTGATGTCATTGAATAGGATTTGCGTTGTCAAAACAAATTTAGCAGTGGTTTAAGTGATGTCTAGGTGTTCATAAATTGGTTTGCACGTGAAGGGGAAGAAGCTCACAAGTAGCTCGACACGGGTTGATAAGCATGGCAACCAAAAAACAATAAAAAGGAGGTGTTGTAGTAAGTTATGAGCCGACAACTATGAAACTAATTAATGTAGATTGGGATTTTGCACAGTCATTTGCCAATGTGGGACGTCTATGATTTTACCAAAAATTGTGGGGTTTTCATGTGCAAATAGCTAAATACTTTGCCATCAATTTCATAGGGATTTGCATGAATGTTTGCATCTTAAGTTTCAATGTCTCTAGAGACACCATTGCTCATGCTACTAAAATCCCAAGGTCAAGGGAAACATGGTTAAAAGTCTAGAAGTTCCAGCTATAGAATTTTGATGAATTCTTGAAGGAAGAACATCAATGGATTAATATGACAGCAAGCATCTCTAGAACTTGCCTGGAGGAGGATGATACGATAGCAGGCATCTTGAGAACCTGCGTGAGGGAGGATGACTCCAAGTTGCTCATAGTTATTTAAAAGTATTTTACATGTCAAGGAATGTTCCATATGGTCTACCAATACCACTTGAGGTTGTTCCTCTACTTCATAGGTAAACAACCCTTAGATATCCCTTTCTATCTCTTAAGAAGTCTAGCAAAATGGCTGACAAGGTTCAAGCTAAACCAGATACAAGTAGTACGTCTCTTTTTCATCATTGTCTTATCAAAGTACTAGACGTTTAAGAGTTAAATAGATTGAAAATAGATTGGATTAACATTTTAGTCTTAAGTCGATATGAATTATATGTTACTACCCCCTTTAGGGTAACTCTTAAATCTAAATCCACAACCCTTAGAAAAGAGAAGAAATTTGTAGGAGAGCAGCAGCTAGTGGCAACAACTAGTGGCAGAGCAACCTGTAATTAAAGCTTTCACAATTATTAAAAGGAGAAAGACCAGAAGACCGAGTAGAGTACAAACAAGGGCAACCTAACTAAAATTATAGAAGCTATAGACATTGAAGAAATTCAAGTTGAAAAACCTCTAGAAGTGGCCCAAACTGATACCAAGAAGAAAAGCAAGAGAGCTAAGAAGTTAGACTTTACTCAAGAAGAACATGGTTTCATTTTTAGGCCAAGGAAACCTGTCACAAGATCAATGTAGCAAGTTGAGGGGATACTTGAAGCACCATTGGACAAAATATAACTATTAAAGAAACCATCAAATAAAAAGAAAGGGAATGAGGTTGTTCGTGAAAAAAGTGAAATAGAGGTCCTACAAGAACAATTAAGGGAGGCTAGAAAAGAACTTATCAATACAATCGTTGAGTTTTATGAATACCAAAATGAAGTGTTAAACCATTTATTTTTTATGATGAAATTACACACAAATCTAAGAACATGATAAGTACTCTTCCTTTGCACATAATGCTGGAGGATATGTATAAAATGAATAGTTAGTTACATGAAAATAGAAAAAGCTTACAAGGACAAGTCACAGTACTAGAAACTCAAATTGAAATTATTATGACTTAACTCAAAAAGAGAAACCTCAAGATTATTGTAGAAGTAAATGCTACTCCATGATATGGTAAAGTTTTTGATTTCGTCTTCACTATACCTAAATCAGTCAACTAAGCCATATATATATTCAACATGATATTCAAATTCATAAGGAGGCATTAAGAATCATTAAAACTATAAAGACTCATAACTTTGGAACTTTCGTAGCAACTTCCCATAATGAAGCTGAGAATTTGCTATGAAACTATTGTAGCTTTCCATGGAGGTTAAGGCTAGTCTAAGATTCATCAAAGATAGTTCTAAAGTCCTATGTTTAGCTTATAAACATAAAAGAACACCTCAGTACTATAAGAGAGAACAAATAAGTAGCATAAGGGTGTTTTTTGAAGTTGCTACCAAAGTTTTCTACAAAACTATTGAAAACTTTTTTTTCTACAAAATCATAAAAACTCTACTTTTTCTGTCTTTTTGAATATTTTGAATATCAGACATCGAAGCTCTAGATGGATTAAAAATCATAAAGGGTGTCCAATTCATCATGTTGAAATCTTATTTTTCAGCATGCCAAGTGAGCAGATAGTCATGTGAGCATAATAGCCAGCTCATTAAGACAACCAACAAAAAAAAATTTAATTGATAGCTATGAACAAGTCAAATGTGTAATGGCACTCCACCAAATCTAGCATATAGTTGGGCTCGATTATCTTCATCAACAAAAACTGGTTATAGTTTTAAAGCTAATAGACTCCTAGTTGAATTCTAACTATGTGGAAACATAAAATCCCTATGAAGGTTCTGTTAGTTAGAAGAAAATAGGAATAGGTCTCTTAAATAGTGGATGAAATTTTGCTGAGGTGGCAAGATAATGTAAAGAGAACTTTTCTCTAAAAA
>APFE031067426.1:85617-100747 GCA_000404065.3 Pinus taeda | reverse complement strand
CAGGCCCCCATAAGCCAACACTTACTAAATGAACTATTGTTCATTTCATATTTTTTTAAATGTTTTCCCTCACTCACCGATGTATTAAAATTGATAAGTGATATTGGTGGTGCATTGTCAATCCTCGTGGATTTACCCCCTTTATTAGTCTTGAAATGGAGTAAAATAGTAACTGGAAACAAAAATGCCAACTAGTAACCCTAAGGGAATTAATAACATTTTGTATCGACAACTCTATGAACTCTTTTGCAAGAGAATTTTCCAATTGAATTAATCCTTATTGCTACTAGCTCTTAACTAAACCTTTGATACTTTATTGTTAAAAACATTGAAATAAAGAACATGTATAATTATTGGTTGATATATTTCAATTTATCAAATAACTTAACAATCATAATATCAATTAGTTAATAAGGGAAAATTTTATCAATGGCATGAGGAAAAATATTATTGAAGTAACTTATTTCTATGATGTGCATGGAAATTGTTTTATACCTCAATACATTTTCTTTTTCCATTTAGTCCAATATGTTCCTTTCTTGAGAAACATATCAAGCACTGACATTTATTAATGACTTCTAAATATATAAATCTCCATAGTGGGATGATATTTGTTCATACTGGAATTGCAATCCACTAGTGTAGAGATAAATCAATGAAATTTGCAAGTAGAAAGTTTTGGCAACGTTAGAGTGGGTGATATTTTCCGTTTCATGGATACGATGGAAACTTTGTTAAATTTATAGGGTTGAAACTTCAAATATATGAATGGAACTATGCCAATGATTATTCCATAGGATGGATCAATCAACCTTACAAAAATGGAGGCAACCTAGCCAAAGGAGTCTTGGTAGTTGTTTTTGAGATGATAGGTTCAAGATTCCCTAGGGATTGATAAAGGTGAAAGGAGATCAATTTTGGTTTCTGCTGAGAAGAGTAGAGTAGATTCTTGTCTTGTGTTTTAGAAAATCACATAAGTTTTTTAATCTACAGAAAAATCTACAATGGAGTGGCCTACAACAACGACTCTATTGTGAATAATTAACATGTTTTTTCAGATATTGGAGTGGTCTGTGACAATGACTCTATTTTGAATAATTAACATGTATTTCATATAATGTAGTGGCCTGTAGCCTGCATGCAAGGCACTCAACCAGCACAACTATCAGTGTAGACAAAGCACTTCGCTAGCTTGACTGGCACAACTATCAGCTAGCTCAACCACAAGGACTTCATGGCAGACAGATATAAACCGACCATTCCTCCAACGAACTAGCCACTTGTTCATTTACGATGCAATAACTAGCCATCTAGCGAATTGAAATTTGTTTTATGGAACGCAACACACAGGGGCACCAGCTAAAAATTGTTTTAGGGAGAGCAGGACATAAGAGCATGCCAAATTTTCAGTGTCTACATGTGCAAGTTGCTTCCCATTATTAATTTTGCAATTATGGCTTATACTGGGTTTGATGATAGAAAGCTAGACAGGGGAATCATTTGAGCTAGTAGCAAGGAACACAGCAAAGGCACGAGAATCATCTGAGATAGACATAGAAAGGAACACAACCAAGGTTCTTTTTTCCTCTTCATTATATTTCTCATGCTTCGACACAAAGTTGTTTTACGTTTTCAAGTTTCAGAAGCTGTTATAGATAAAACCTTTTGGTCCTCTTTAAAACAAAGAAAAATAAACATCATAGAGGCCTATGATAAAACTCATATGTGGTTATAGATCTAGAGGTTTTTCATTATCAAGGAATCTTATGCCATCATAACTTACCATTCTTCCATTGTCTGACAAGATAATTGGAAATAATAGGATGTCAAAATATGTGGTTGAATATTTCTATGTACCTATGGTTTTTCTTGCATAGGAAGACTTTAACTCACGATAGGATAAGGAAAAAAAGTTTTTAAATCCCTTTTATTAACTTAGGACGAGATAAGGAAAAGAAGTTTTGAAATATCTTTTATATGTTTCTTATGCAAAGATAGTAAGGAAGATGTTGAGCACATCTTCAACTCTTAGCCTTTTCCAAAACCATTATGGGAGAAATATTTATCTCTTTTCAATCAGTTCAACAAAACACTAAGCAACATTATGTCCATCGTTTATTCTTAGAGGAATACGATTTTTAAGAACCTAGTTATAAATAGAGCTTGATGTATGCTACCAGGTTTTCTCCTCTAGCATACATGGAAGGAATGAAACAAGTGCATATTGGATCCAAACTTAAACAGGAATGCAACAAATCACATATATAACCATAAATACAGGCATGCAGCAGAAATAAAATTGTGTATCATTAATATCAAATACTAAAATATGCTTACAAACAGAATGGATATAAAATAGCTCAAGCGATGATAGCTTATCTCTAAAAAGCAATGTGGCGGCTACATGCCTAAAAACTATGTTACATTGTGGTTCAAGGACCTATTTATTATTGAACAGTAGGGGAAAACCATAAAAAACCAAAACCCTAACCCCAGGTAATGGAACACCAAGAGTTTGTGGGTTCCGCTGGGGTTATTTGGGAAGCCAACTTCTCGAGGTCGTAACTTGGTCATATTATCTTCATGTGGCGTGTATGATTACTTGTTGGAAATATCTCTCTAAGTACTACATGATTTGTGACAAGCCCTTCCTAAGGCCACGAGCCTGTTGTGGACCTCAAAAAAACATAGTTTAGGGTGTCAAAATTGTTGCAAAAGTTCAGGACCCGAAAAAATGATAAAAATAGCAAATGATCCAATAAAGAAGGATACAGATGAAATCGACTAGTTTTCTAGGTGGATGGCCACCAATATCTAACTGGCTCAGTCCTCCCTCCTTCCGAAGCACTGGTCCCCATTGTGTGTAGAGGCTCCATGAGATGAGGAAATTTCTATTGAAATTGGTGCTTGGTGAGCCACATGCCTTGGTGAAGGAGTTTTCTTACTTTGACAACTCAATATAGTTGGATCCTCTATTGGTGATTGTTCTTGATCTGTGTGTCCATTATTTGATTAGCTGTGGATTTTTCCATGTATTCTTGGTTTAACTTTGTTGGTTAGAGTTGTTTTACAATGTTGGATGTGTCCAACAATGGTGGAAAGTATGGCTCAAGGCGGTCGTAATTGAACACTGGGTGTAGACCAAGGAGCGGTGGAATGTTGATCTCAAAGAAATTGTCCCCTAGAACCTTGGTTATGGTGTATGTACCATATCATATTGGGTGACGCTTGCAGTGGGGTCCAGCAAGGCACTCCTTTTGCAAATGTAGCCAAACTTATTCACCCACCTAGAACTTGTGTGACACCCGATCTTAATCATGGCGCTGCTTGTACTTAACATTGGCTCTATCCAATATATCACGGAACTACTGGCGGATGTGTTGAATGCACTCAATGAAGTTGTTAGCCTTTTTATCTTTGGACGAGGCGTGAGCCGAATCTTCCTGAGTAGCTGCAAATGGTATGGCCACATCAATGGGACATAATGGCTAAAATCCCAGCCTTACCTGAAAAGGGTTGGGGCTTGTTGAGTTGTGGAGAGATCTATTGTGGCTATGCTCGTCATGGGAGGATTTCATCCCATGTGCATGGATGTTTCGAGTTGTACATGCATAAAATGTGTACAGTCATCCTATCGATGACATCTATTTGGCCATCAGTTTGGGAGTGGAAAGTCGTGTAATTAGTAAGTTTGGTATCCAACATCGACTAGAGACTTGACCAAAATGCACTTAGGAATCTATTTTCCTGATCTAGGACAATGGACTGTGGAATCCAAAACTGTACCCACACTCGCTCAAAGAAGAGCTTAGCAGTCACCTCTACTGTGATACTCTTCTTGCAGGATGCCATAATGGCCATCTTAGACAATCTGTCGATGACCACAAAAACGTAGTTGTTGTCCTCCTTAGTAGAAGGAAGGCCCGACATGTAAGCCATGGAGATGGATTCCCAAAGTCGACTAGGATTAGGCAAAGGAGTATATAGGACTTACTTCTTGATGCTTGGTTTGGAAATGGCACAGGAAGTTTAGGATTTAATGTACCTCCCAACATCCTGACAAAGATCGGCCAATAAAAATTATTCTGCAGTACTGACATTTTTTTCTCTACTCTAAAATGTCCAGCGACTCCACTGTAGTGCACCTCCCAAATAATATTGGCACACTCGCTTGAAGGAACACAGATGTGTCCCAAGTGGCATAATTGTGCATCTCGGAGGTGAAAAATTGGAACTTGCCTACCTTCAATGAGTGTTTAGTATATGTTGCCAAATTTTGGATCGCTCTTGTAAAGTTGAAGCCATCCTGAAGTATCATGCCCACAAGAGTTGAGCATAGTGATCAGTGCCATGACTTGTGGTTGGCTGAGGCAGTGTACAACATTATTTGTGTTTCCCTTCTTCTATGTAATGTCCAAATGGAATTGTTATAGGTATGTATACCATTTCTAATGGTGTTCATTCTGCAACTTCCCTTGTGTTTATATGAACTTCAGGGTTTGTGATATGTGTGGATGGCCATTTCCTTCCCCAGAATGTAATGCTTCCATTGATGGCTTGCCTACACAATGGAATACATTTCTTTGTCATAGGTGGGATACTTTCAGACTTCTAACAGTGTCTCACTATGGTGAGCCACTGGATGCCCTTGCTGAGTAAGAACTACTCCAACAGCATAGTCAGAGGCATCCGTATCAATCTCAAATGGTTGTTGCAGGTTTGGTAATGTGAGCACTGGTGCAAAGCAGAGTCACTGCTTCAACTTGACAAATGCCTTTTGTTGGGTTTCAGACCAAACTAAATTTTCTTTCACTCCACCCTTGGTGACTTGACTTAATAGCCAAGTGATATGAAAGAACCCCAACAAGAACCCACAGTAGAAATTGGCGAGGCCTAGAAAGCTACAGAGCTCTGTTAGAGTGCTTGGGGCTAGCCAATCCTGAAATACTTGTATCTTGGTTGGTTCCACATGCATCCCATTCTCATCAATTATTTACCCTAGATATTGAACTTGGGTCATGCCAAAAGTGCATTTCTCTAGATTGGCACACAGCCTGTGTTTTCGCAGGGTTTGGAGGACCTGTCAAATATGGTTGAGGTGCTCGTTGCAAATCTAGCTGAAGATCAAGATGTCATCTAAATACATCACCACAAATTCATTGGTGAAGGGTCGTAATATGTCGTCCATCAATCTCACGATGGTTGTGGGGGAATTCTTTAACCCGAAAGGCATGGCTAACCATTCAAAAAGGCCCTCGTTGGATTTGAAGGCAGACTTCCACACATCAAAGGGTTTGATATGCACATGGTGATAACCAAACTTTAATTCAATCTTGCTGAAATATTTGCCCCCGTTGAGCTAGTCTAGAAGGTCATCAATCTGTGGGATTGGGTACCTATTCCGAATAGTGGTCTTGTTAAGTGCCTGATAGTCAATAAATAGTCTCCAGGTCCCGTCCTTCTTCTGTACCAATACAATCAGGATCCCACAGATGATGAGATTAGTCTGATGTGCCCTTTTTGCAATAGATCCTGAATTTGCCTCTTGATCTCATCGTTCTCCATAACAGATCGTCGATAAATGGGTCCATTGGGTATTAGCGCACCAAGGGTCAAATCAATGGAGTGCTTGACCTAGTAGTGCAGATGTACCCCCGTAGGTGAGGAAAAAATGTCCCTGTTGTTATCACTCATAATTTCCTTTGAAGCTATTGGAAGAAGGCATAATCCAAGGTAACCATAAACAAATCTTTTAAGTATGGGTTCTAGCCAAACTATACTTAGAGAGGGCTCTCTCTTTGTAATTTAGCTTTGTTTTTATGGAATTTTATGCTAGTTATTAAAGCTCTATGAGGTTTTGGTTTTGAAATTGAGGGTAGGTGGTGGAATTCTTGGAGCAAATAGATAGAGCAAGGTCATCAAGCCATTGGGCTATGGAGTCAAATAAAGGATAGCATAACTAGACCAAATCATTAAAGGGAATGTCTACAGGGCAATTTAGCAAAGCAAAAGGAAAATCTTTAGACCAAATGGGTGAAGAGGTTCTAACGAGGGTAAAAGGCAACTTAAGAATCCTTAGACCAGGATCAGAATGAGGAACAAGGGATAATAATGAACAAAGGGCAATGAAGAATCCTTTGTTATAGATCATAGAAGGTTACCTAAACTAAGGAGTAGTGAAGAATTCCTTAACTTAAGTATGTGAAGAAAACATTGATAAAGCATAACAGTCAAGACTGAGTGCATTAAAGCAATTTCTGAAATATCATTCCATGTTATAAATTTTATAATTTAGAGACACATAAAAGATTTATGGAAAACATAAGAAAACATAACTTTAAACAAAATATGATACTTATTTTTTTCTCGCTTTACACAGGGATCTTGCAAAGTATCTGATATTTATTCTTTGGTCTAGCAATCCAATCCAGTCATTGATAAAATAGAATTTTGAGTTGAGAGAAAAAGTCTATAAAAATGTATTTGAATCCACCCTACATACTTCGCAATGTGAAGTATTTATAAAAAAATAATTACAAAATATCTCATAACAGTCTGAGATTTAATCTAGGGAATAAAAATATCTTCCAACATGAAGATAGAGACAGTTGGAAAACTGCATCATGTTGTCCCTTTTATTGTGGTGTTGCTAGCTATTTCTGTTGAGTTGTGAGCCTTTTAGGTTGGCTGGTATTAGTGGTGTTTTCACGCTGGAACCTTATTTTCTTTGATCTTTTACTGATACTCTTTGATTCTGTTATTCTTTGACCCTGTTGATCTGCCTTTTACCTATTTCATCTGGCTGTCTTCAAATTTACTGTGGTAAACTTATGATGTGAAACTTTTTATAGTAAATCTATCATTTTCTCCCACCATTCTACCTCATGTAATCTTACTTTCAACATTCTCCTGTAAATTTCATCTGCTTCTGTGTACTTTGCAAAATTGGGCTTAGTAAGAAACAGATGTTTCACCTCATGTTCTAAGAAAAACAGGTTCTCCAATGTATCATACAATACTTTACCTATTGGCAAGGCTTTAATAGCTGATGTGTTTGCCTATTCCTTTGCGAACCTTCTTAACATGTCACCATAGTCCAACCGGGTCATAAGTTTATCGTTGATGACCATCGGAATGGGAAGGCCTCTCTCCCTCAAAATTTGAAACTTAGCCATGAACTTGTCAATGGCTATCTGCATGGTGTGGCACTTCTCTTCCAGGTTGAGCATGAGGTTTCTTTTAGAGAGAACCTTCTTAATTTCCAGAATGACTTCAATTCTATCCTCTATGTCAAGCTCATGGAGCTCATGCCTGTTCTTACTATTCAAAAAGTGGATGAGTCTATTTGCATCCTCTGGTTTGTCTCCCAGTTCTTCTTTTACCTTTGCAATAGCTTCAGTAGATACTTTCACTAATTATGTCTGCTCAAATATTACCTGTATTGATGGTCAAATATCATTGACAGAGTCAATAATATTGGCCCAGAGCATCTCCTTGATCTGTCCTAGTGGTTTCTGCAATGTTAATTCTTTTTCTAGGACTTTGATTTTATCATGCATACTTTTGGCCTTCTATGTTTCTTCTCTTTGCTAAATTTGGGCAAGTTTGCAATCAGCTTCTAAACTTGCCACTTTCTCCTTTAGCTTTTTTAGTTCTGTTGCCTGGATTGACATTTCCTCCATGGCTTTTACCAATTCTATTGTCTTCTCAGTTGATGTTCCTGCTACTGTAGTAGACTCAGTTGTGATTGGCAGTGTTGTGGCTGGTGGAGCTGTGGGTGCCAATGATTCTGCCATTGTTGAAGGAACTATTATTGACACTGTGGGAATGGCAGTTTTGGAAGTGGTTTCCAGGTCACTCTATTTGGAATAAATCAAAATGTCCAATTCCTTCTCTGTTTCTTTGAGCTGGTCATTTAGCTTTAGGACTAGGTCCATAAGTTCCTCATGTCCTTTTTGGGCTTCCAGGACCTCCATGGTTTGTGGATGATGTAGCTGAGGAATTTTGAGCTGCTTCTTCAGTGCAGCTATATCATCATTCTTCTTCTTTATTAGCTTTTCTGTGGCCTTTACATATTTTGGATCATGTCCCAACTCTATGACTAAGTCCTCTAAGGACTTGATTCTGGTATCCTTGGCCTATGAGGAGGCCTTCTCCAACTGGAACTATTTTGATATATTATTTAGAGAGTTTTGCAGTTGGTGGGCAGCAATTTCTTTCCCTATCAAGGTGGAGTATATCATCTCCCCTATCTGTTTGTACAGCTCAATCTTGTCAATGGGATGAATATCCCTTTCCAGTGCTTCAAAGTCCACTGTCTTGAAATTTTTCAATGTCCTTTGCTGCTAAGTGGTTGGTTCGATGAATGACATTTACATTTTGCCCTCTTTAACATCAAAGGCTAACATGAGCCTTTTTTGGTTTGTAGGAGTCATCTTTAAATACTGTGCATAATTTTGGGCTTTCAGCCTCTCATTCCTAACTTTTATTTCTTTGAATCTCTCTTTTATATCTTGATTTCTATTTGTTAGCATTCTAAAAGAGGATACTTCCACACTTTGTTGTCTTTCCAGCATCTGTGTCTGTGATGTTGAAGGTTCTAGGATACCTCCAGATGGAGTGGCCATCCTACTCCCATCTCTCTCTGTGTTTGCAACCTTAATATCTCTTTTATATATTCCTATTCTGAGACAGGATTCACTCCTTGTCTTTTAGCCTGGCTTGTTTCTGCGTAGGTTTGTGAAGTAGTGGCCCCTTCCCTGTTTCTTTTGAGGTTTCTCTCCTCATTTAGAGGAGTCTGTAGGACTGGGGGGTGCTCATAGTGGCCTCTAGCCTATCTGAGTGTTCTGGTACCTCTGATTGTTCAGGTACTTCTGATCCTTCTTGCACCTGTGATTCATCTTGTACCTAGGAATCTCTTGGCCCCTGTGATTCTCCTTGTATCTGTGATTATCCTAGCACTTGTAGGAAAGAAGCCTCATCAAGTTGTTTCTCTAAGTCAACAAGTGCAATTTCAATGTCAACTTTGGTGTTGTCCTGATCTACCAAAGTCCCTTCTACCCATTCTGATTGATTTGCAAAGGCTTCAATTTCAGGAATGGGGTGATGGATGAAAGGTCCCAGCTTGACCTTTTGTCTTTTCTTAGTGATAAAATCCAAAGGGTCATACCTCCAGGTAAAGCTCCTTTGGAATTTCATGCTTTGCAATATCATATCAGCTTCATGGCCTGCTTCCCTTGAATTACAAATAAATGGGCCTAGTTGGTCTTTGATTTTGAAGTTGGCCTTCTTTTTGGCATAAACAAAATTGGTTTCATCTGCACTGATCATCTTCCTATAATACTCTAAATTAAATAACCTCATTGGGAGGTATGTGGGGAGCTTGTATGGGGCTAACATGCATCCATAGATCTTTATCTCAGTATGGTTTTGGTACAAGTACCAATCACCAATCTTGGACTGTTTTGACAATTGCAAGATTCTTTTTATGTCTGCACTTATCCTTGGAGGATGGCTTCCTATCAACATTGTGACAACTGGATACACAAATAGGTCAATGAAGTCAGTATATGAGTACGGGGAGTGATATTTATGTATTAATGGAGTCCAAAAGATTACTGATCTAGGTTGGCCTTTAGTGTCAAGTTTTTGGAGAGTAAATGGGAACTTGTCTGCTTGAAAATATAGGAAAAGGTGGTATAAGACAGAGGAGTATTTGAAGACTCGCTCATTACTCATTCTCAGGGATTGGTCATGCATTTTGTCGGCTATAAACTTGGCATAATCATAGATGACGACAGGGGGCTGTCCTAGAGTAAAAATAGACATGAAAGCCAGGATGATTTCATCTATATACTCACCGGTGGTATAACCTATGACTCTAGATATCATTGCTACAATGTCTTGACCAAAGGGGGAAAATATGGTAGCCACGTATGGAGGGGGATCTCTTGGCATATGATTTTCCCTCCTAATGAAGGTTTGAAACATTTCAGCAAGTTTACCAACAGTAAGTTTGGGGAATTGGTCTAGTAGATTACCAATTGACAAAGGGGTTAGGTTTTTTCCTAGCTAAAATTGCAGCATTTCATTGATAGATTCAGTAGTGATGGTGAAGAGCACAGTCTGGTTTGGGGACATCACTACTCTTTGGCTAGGGATATATTTTGCATGGCAGTAATGGACAATTTCAAGGAAATTATGCACTTCTGGGAATTGGTACTTGTGAAAATTGGATTCCCAAAGCCCAATTTTGTCAGCATGATTTAAGAATAGGTCTCTTTATCTGCAATATAGTTTCAGTGGGGATTCTAGGACAGAGGTGTCCTTAATTTGAAAATCCTTATCGGCCAGAGGGAGATGATCTAAGTCTAAATGAGGAATGGAAATGGGTCTCATGTCCATGACAATTGGGGCAGCCATTCTTAGTTCTTGTGGATTTGAGAATGGAGGAAGGGATTTTCATTTTTTAGGGCAGTGGAGTTTTAGTGCAGATTAGGTTTAGGTTGCTTTGAGTTTCCTTTAATTAATTCTTTACTTTAATTAAGACACTGAGTAACTAGTTCAAAATTTGACAAGGTTTTCCAATGAATTTTGGCTTAAATTCTTGGAATTTGAGAAAAAGCTCTAAACAAATTAACTGGCAACTGTGAATGGTCGAAGAAGTTGTGTGTAGACTGGAAGGGGAAATGAGTGCTCGGTGGCGTCTTTAGGGTGGCCATTAGGCGTAAGTGGTAGCTTCGACATTTGCAAGTGCATGCATGGAAGTTTTCAATTGAAAAACGATAAAAACAAATGATTTTGGGGCTTTTGGCTTTATGCACGAAAGTCAACTTTTGGGGAGTAAGGTGAACAGTGGTTATTTTGGCATTTAGTTGGGTGAATAGTGACAGTTTTTTGTGTAGTAGGCAGGCAATAAGTGGTATCCATCACACCGCTTTTGGGCGTTGGGTGGTATTGGGGGGAGGTCGCCCGCTTCCATACATTGAGTGACACGTAGCACCGAGGGCCCGACGAAAAACAGCTTTATCAAGCGGGTAATGTTTAGACATTGGGCCCACCCGATAAGGATAATAGCTGTCAAATGTGATGAGAGGTGATCACACAGTGATCAGGCGTGGGAGTTGCGTGGAGGCTAGTGGGGGGGCGGACAAGTAATTAAGAGCGGCGGTTTTGATTAAATGACGGATTAAGGAGAGGTTAAGGCGTCGGGATCATTAGTGTTAGGATATTCCGACACATACGAAATAGTTAAGTTCAACTTGGTCTAGTATAGAGTTACGTATAGAGTTAGGTAAAGTGTGTTTCTTTACCGTTGTACATTTTGTAACTTACAATCCGACGGTCACGATATGTAGTGATCCAACGATTCATTCTCTCCTCGGTATTACCGACACTTGATCCGTGGCTTGACAACCGATTGGTCCATGAATTCTATTTAAAGCGCATGGAGGGTCATTTGTAGGTTAACCGTGCATGAGAGAAGCTTATGTAAATTTTCATTCTTTTATTAATAAATTGCCTGTAGTAGCCACGTTGGTGCAGGCCGTGGACTGTTTCCCTCTTTGAGGGTTTTAACCACGTCAAAATACTGGTGTATTGATCTGTGATCTGTTTGTGAGCGGTGTCCTTTTGGTGTTCTGTCTGAGGAACTTACCCTGTATATTCCTACAGTGGAATGCTAAGATTTTCACTATTTTCCCTAGTAAGTGGCTGGGATGGGATATATTGGGAAGTAACACTGCCTTGGCATAACTGAGACTCTTCTTTGGATAATGGGATCCCCTAGAGTTTATGAATCAAAGATTCTACTTCAGGAGATTCAGTTGAAGAGTTTTCTAGCATGTTTAGGATTACAGCAGTGGGTTTTATATTTTTCTTTTCAACTTCTTGCTTAGGAATAGGGGATTTAGAATGCAAAGGAGAATTTGGAGGTGATGGTGAGGGGGAATTATTCTTGGAATGGCCTATAGATTTAGATTTACTTGCCATTCACAGTCTAACCCTCTTTCTAGCACCAAAAATGTTGATGCCTCTAAAATCGTAGCACCAACATTGGAGGATAACCACCCAGTTTGGACCTTAGTGCAACTCCTCATCTATTTGGTATGGTGGCTCCAACTGGATATTATGGGACCAGTTTCCCAATAAAGTATGATTTGATGAATGGGTGTTTTAAATATGTAAAAAGATGATAGGTGGTTTAATCTATAAGCTCTAAAATATACAGATATATCTATATAACCTGGGTGATCTCATAATAATGCGATTCTTGATGATTCCTAGCAGACAAATAATAATATAGATTATTTACTTATCCACAGAAATACGCATTTAAATAATGATTACTTTGTTTAAGAAATTAAACAAAGTAATATGAAAGCATATCGCATAACATACTAATATTTATCGCTGACATATGTATATAATATAACAATTCTAAATCATTCAGAAGTGAAATAATACAGAGTTGTTTGAAAACATGTGAATACATCAACAACAGCAAATAATTGGAATGTTAATCACATAAAACAAGACAAAAGAATAGTGATAGAAGTACCGAATGCATTTGAATCTCATTTATGCAAGTAACACTCTGGTTCAATCTTCTTATTCTGGAAACTCCAAGGAGATACAAAAATGTGAGTCTTTATGAAGCTCTTTCACAAAAATTCTAAACCTCGATCCACAACTTATAAAAAATAAATTAAGAAGTGCAGAAGTGCAAACTTCTCAAGTCTAGTTTTATACAAATTGAGGACCCTTTCTGAAGTGAAATGAAATGGTATTTATAGTAAAATTAAAAACAAACTTTCGATAAAATATTTTGATAGTTGTTGGAACTAACTTGATCAAAATATGGGATTCTATTTCAAAAAATAGAATTGCTATAAGTTTTGAAGAGATTCATCGCATATATGCTTTCTCTTGCATCTTTAACCGACAAATTGAGAGCATGCTTTGGATCTCTAAAGGATGCCTCATCCTGGAGTGTAACTGTCCTATGTATGTGGCATCTAAGAGCTCAGGCATCATGTGATCAATGGCATCAATAATTCACTTTATAGTCATTTGTTGGTTGTGTGGCTTAACCCGAAAGGACCAATGCTTATCCCAATTAAGACCTTATATTATGTTATGTCACTCTTCTTTGGTTTCCAAATCTTTCTTCCATTGCTTCTCTAAAATTTTTGCCTTCGGAAGTTTTCTTGGGGAATAATCAGAAATTAAGTTGGCACCATATAAGTTATAATTTACCAACTCAATAACATTATTCATTATATCCCTGGCCATGGAAGTAGCTCTTTCTGCATTTATCAACTGTGTTTCCCATTCCGAAAACAATCTCTTTATGAGACTCTTCAATCTTAGGTAAGTTAGCAGCTCTTCCATCTTCTGTGCTTTGCCAGGAGAGAAAATTTGTGACTTTATCATTTGCATCTTCAAATTCTAACCTGGTATTAACTTCTTGGTCAATCAGTGATGTCATTATGATGCATAATGGATCAATAGAATATATCTTCTGGTAGAGTAGATTCAGTTGTTGAGATAAAACCTTATGTGCCTCTAAGGCTTCCTTTTTGAACTCTTCAACCTTGGGATAATATTTGAATTGTCCCAAGGAGAATTGTAGTTGTGTGATTTTCTCTTCTTTAGACTTAATTTCTTGCTGATGTGTAATTTTAAGTTGCTCAAGCTTTTGAGACAACTAGTGTTGTCTCTGAATGGCCTACTGGTCAATTTTCTATTTTTCTAGATTTAATTGTTCCTCAAGTCGATTAACCTTTTGCTACTCTGTTGCCAACTATTCTTCAAGCTGATTAATCTTTTGATCCTTTTCTTTGATCAATTGATTCACTTCAGTTGCCTTATCAATTGTAGCAGTTGTGTATGCGCCTGCAAATTGAGATAACTTAGTCAAATCCTTAGAAGGATTGACCTCTAAATCTTTCCATATGAGATTCATAAATTCAGATTGAGGAGTTGTGGATGATGTTTGATCTATTTTCCTCTTTTTCCTCTACCTCTTGACTACAACCCTATGTTTTGGGCTGTAAAACAAATCCAAGGGTGAAATCTCCTTGATATTCAATGTAATCTCTCCTGAAGTATTTTCAGGGATTATTTCTATCTCTTTTTGAGTTGTGCCTTTATTGGGTGTCCCTTCGATCACAATATCAAGAATAATGGGCTGTTGTGTTTCGAGAGATGCTGATGTGACAATGTTTTGAGGGTCATTCTAGCTTTTGACTTGTTGATCAAATTTCTCCTATTCTTTAATCAATATGGGATTGATATGAACATCAGTGCTTAGCGGATCACTAGCCTTATCACTTGTCTCAACTTCTTCATAAACCTTCTTAATCACTTGCTCTTCACTATGTTCTGCCTACTAAATAATTGGTGTAGTACTTAAAAAATCTAGAGGTACTGTTAGTAACTTCTGTGTCCTGTATTCCATGAATTTGTCCATTTTCGCAACTCTCAATTTGAATCTTGCCATATGACTTACTATGGAGAATAACTCTGCTGAAGAAAATAAGTCATCAAACTCATCATTCTGATGTGTGAATTTACTAATTTTCACCTGAGTGGCGAAATTGAAAGAAACCTTATTTGGATCATATTGTCTTTTAGGGATAAATGTTGTCTAAAAAACTTTTAGGGATAAATTCTAGACTCAGATCCTTTGTTTTCTTTGATTCTTTCTCGACATGTTTAAAATCATGGAATGTGTAGGTGCCATAGTAGAGGAGAAAGGGAGGCCACAACTATTTCTTGGATTCTTTAAGGTTTCTAGACATCCCTTTTTCCACTATCGGGTAGGCTACTTCCCTAGCTAATAGCTTATCTGGAATGTGTTATCATAAAATCAGTACTAAGGGCTGCTACTTAATAAGATCTCATGAAACTATTTCAGACCAAGCTTTAGACTAAGGTTTAGCCTCCTTAGTCAGAGAGGGCTCTCTCATAGATTTTTGATATGCATTTAAGGGCAAGAAAGATGGCTAACTCTTTGAATAGTATATGAAATTCATGCTGGTTGGAACAACAAAAATAAGGCTTCTCCCATTGGGCTCATGGAGTCATACACTTCTACAGTAAACAAGTAGCTACTCAATCATGGAAA
>APFE031067426.1:21191-80037 GCA_000404065.3 Pinus taeda | reverse complement strand
GATATGCTATGAGTCTTGGATCAGGAGTTGTCTCCTGGAGATCACGCAAACAATCAGTTCCAGCAGATTCCACAACAGAAGCAGAATACGTGGCAGCAGCTGAAGCAACGAAAGAAATTGTGTGGCTCAGAAAAATTCTTGAAGATTTGCAGGTAAAACAAGTACAATCAACTCCACTCATGATTGACAACATCTCTGCAATAAAGTTGGCCAAGAACCCAAAGTTCCATGATCGTACAAAGCACATCAATACTAAATATCATCTGATCCGACATCATGTTGAGGCCAAAACAATCCATCTCCGTCATTGTTCCACAAATGAGCAAATTGCAGACATCTTCACCAAAGCGCTTGGAAGAGAAAAGCTTGAAAGATTCAGAACGATGCTTGGACTCACCAACATCCCTTCAGATTAAGGGGAGGAATGTTGACACCTAATCCGAAACGGATGGGTGAACTGGACAGTCATCAAGAAGATGAATTGATCCGTCATGCTTGTATATATAAATATGTATTAGCTAAATGAATAAATCAATCAGTTTCTCTCGCTCATTCATTCTGGAGTTACCCTGGCCTGACACAATCAACTAGTAAGGGAAGGATGTGCAAAGTGGCTAGGAGGTGGCGTATCTCTATCTCAGAGCGGTGTTGCTCTAAACATTGTAGTCAATAGTCGATGATTTGGTAAAGCAAGTGGAGCTCCTCCATGTGAAGAGGAGCTTGTCCCTATTCTCATTACGATAAAAAAAACCTTTCCCAACAAGTGTTTGATATGCCAATATAAAGCCACTGTGTATATGCATTGATTGCAACGAGCTCTTAGTGTGTCGATATTGGGGACATAATCCTCCACGTCTACCATAACTTCTGAGTCTGACATTTTTGCTCTCCCATCAATTAGTTCTTGCTCAATGTCTAATAATTCATGTTGAACGACCAAGGGAACATTCTCACATAAATGGTCTACTGAGGCTCGAGCTCTTGAGTTTCCTAGAGGATTGCGACCCCTACCTCCTCTTCTCGAATGACCTCTCTCCCTCAACATTGGAGAGAAAGCAAGGAATCTGTAAAGGTATCAATTGGAGTGTGAGGTGGAAGGAGCAATGGAGAGAGGCGAAGGAAACCAAGGGAGTATGAATTGAGAGCACAAAAGAGAGCATGAGCAAAAGGGAGATACATGAAGTAGGGTGAGCTCTAAAACATAGATTATCAAGCCCTAAATTGTTTGACTCCAAATAATAAAACCTAGATGAAAAAATTGAAACAAAGAAGTAACAATGAGGACAAAAGTACACTTGAGTGGAGCAAGGCCTTTTGCAATCGGGGCAAAGTGAATTTTGTTGTCTGCAACCAAGAGAAGGATGATGTGCGAATTGTTGAGGGTAACCCACTACTTTTAAAGACAAAGGGACCAAGCTAAGGGGGCCTAATCCTTCTATTGGCAGAGAAAAAATAGTAGAACCATTAAAGCTTTCGACTAATCAACCAAGTGGTATAAATGGTATCGAGAATAGGCAACCTTACCCAACCACCCTATGTGTACATGGAGTCATTATGCAAATCTCACAACATTGAAGGAGAGCCTTCATTTTCATCTTTGCAGAATAAATGTGCCAGGGGAGAATAATTGCTCCAATGTGCCTTTGCTTGGGGCAACTTCAATGTAATCCCCATCCTCGTGATCTGATGCGCAAGTGGACACCTTGGCTTTGAACTTGCCAAATAGCTCCTCGTTTTATGTGCTATCCTCAGAGATCTCAAAGGTGGGTTGAAGCACTTGTGTGCATTGAGGGCTACCTTCATAATTTCGTACACGAGCATGGATCACCCCATTGAGATATTCATTATAACTTGCTATTATAAAATAAAATTCTCATTTATTAGTTTTAATTATAAAAATATTACTTTTAAAATAAAATAGCAACACATATCATAACTTAATAAAGATACACATAATTAGTATTCACAAATAAACTCAATTATTTAAGAAAAAACATACGATCTAAAAAAGAACTTCTAATTAATATATTAAAAATAATTTTTTGTTAATAATCATATCTTTATTCAGTGGGAAAAACTATCATAACTTAGTTGTCAAACCAACAGTGAGGACAACGATCTCTAGTTGCTAACCATGATGCAGGGTGACTCATTACCATTATTCAAAGAAAACCACACCACCTAGAATAACCCGTAATCCATAAGAGGATAGACTTTCACAAATACCTCTGGGGCTTGGGTCGTTAACATATTTCTTTATGTCCAAGAAAAATAAACTCTTAACTAAACATAAACACTTTTAAAACATACTCCAAACTCTATTATATCCTCATTCATATATATATAATTTCCAAAATTCATTATAGTTTTTATTCCATATTTATTATAATTATAAAAACCTTAAAAGTTATTCTAGTTATAAAAATTTGAAAAAGGAGTGGCATCTAAGTAATCATTTGAATATGTGACCAAATTTGATAATTTGGCATCCGAATGACCCAATTGAATAAGTGACAAAACACTCACAGACAGATGGGAGTAACGAGTTTTCCACGCATAACTTCAAAAGTGTGCAATTTGATTTCGGTGATTTGTGCTTTCGCTGTAAAGAAAAAGAGTTACATAGCGTAGTCTAAAGGAAGGTATAGGAAAGGTTTTAATATTTGAATTTCCCTACTTTTGTGCAATGGCAGTGTTTATCAATGGACTGATATACTTTGATTCTCCACTGCCAAAAGTGCCCTCTGAGGAAATTCTTTTAGGTGTAGAGAATCTATCTTCAACTGTTCACGCAATACTCTTCCTCTGTCATTTGCCTCTAGAGTATGCACAAAATCCAATTATAACTGTTAATAACATTTCTGATTCTCCTTCTGGTATGCTTTTCTACTACAAGCCCTCCCATGTTTGATATCTACGATTATCCCATTCTGCCTTAGCTAATACTGCGTAGGATTATTCTTCCATTTCCAATCTGTCCTCTTCTCCTTCATGGTGCCTGATTTGATTCTACTCCTCTGTGTTCTCGTCCATGCCTCTCTCATCCTGTTTGGGATTATTGTGGGTGCGGCCCTATTGTTGTTTGCTTCATTCATCCTCGGTTTCCTGGTCATACTCTGGATGCTTGCGTATGATCTGTATAGGCTACTGTGCTGGGCGGTTCATTATATGAACAACATAGCCTCCTCTCTGTTCTGGCTTGTTCTCTTTGTGGTGTCATGGGTGTTTAGAATTGTAATGGGATCTGTTGGGATTGTTACGGGATGTGTTCATTCAATGATCTCAGAATATGGGCTGTGGACAGATTACAGCAATTGTTCAGACGAATGAACTCTGAGGAGGAATTTCTTACAGCCATCCGAATTGTGGCAGGTCAAAACCCAAATAAGGCCGGCAAACAATGGTTCGTTCCAGGTGCCTAGGAGGAAGCAGATCAGCTTATGATTTGATATAAGCAGGTGTCTTCCTTAAATTTTCCCATTTTGTGTTTAAAATTCGACGGGCTAGGAATTAAACCTGGACCTGCCCATGCTCTCCCGCTCAGCTACACGTTTCTTTCATGATAGGCATCTTGCTGGTTCAATATCAAGGTGTGGATCGCTATCTTCAACATTTTATATCTGCAATTGATATGACTGTTTTTTCCATTTTGTATCGTTAGTACATTTCATATCTGAAATTCAGACTTACAATTTTCATAAAAGCATTTTGTATCCATGTTTTGCTGCAGTGTAACCTCAATTATTGGGCACCTGTAGTTTACCTACTAGGGCTGGTCACAAACCTCAAAAGTCATGAAGATGTTTGGTGTATGTGTGACTGATAGAATCATGGTCATGGGCAGCTACCTCTATACACTAACACCATAGTTATGTGAATTTCCAAAAACATTGTATCCAGGAGATCAAACAATCACCAGTGTGCATTTTATGCGAATCTTGAGGTTATTTGCTCCAATTTAAGATATGCCCACTTGTTTTTTCTAGTATATATATTTTGTGCTACACATTGTGAAACCCAACTTCTGAGTCACTCTTTAGCAAACTTTGTAAATCTGGATTTATGATATACCTGCTTAGTAGCTTACGACTGAAAATATATAGGAGAGGGTTAATAATTCATCTTATCACATTTATGCGGAACAAACAACTTGCCTAGTAGCAATTAATAAGAGAAATTCCAATGTCAACATTCCTGATTTATTGGATTCAAACATGTTTCAGAGCATAATTTCCTTCTCTAACATATTTCAGATTTTGTCTGCAAATGATGGGCCAGAAAGTTTGAAGTGATGAAGTAGCAACTGGTTTTGAAATTTTTAACTGGCTTTGGGTCGATTCTTACTGCTATTGAATCAACAATTCTATCCCATTTTTTTACTGCTTTAAGTTGAGTTGAATCAAACCTGATACAAAATGGGTGTTCTTTTATCATTTTGAAAATTTGCCGATGATTTTTTTTTGGAAACCCTGAAACTAAAGTATAATATTATGAAAATAGATCCAGTTGTCATCCCTTCAAAGAGTACATACCAAGACATTATTACATCAAGTAGCCTCCCCCACCTACCCATGCAATTAGGGCAAGTGTAAGGCTTAAGGTATCTCGGATGTGGGGGTTTCCTTTAATACCAGGCTCCTTGCCTAGTCCATTCTGTACGTGGCCCTCCCAACTAGAGCAAGGCTTTATTAAACTGGTTTAACGGATGGAAATTGCAGCTATTGCAGAAATCCAAAAGTTGGTGATTATTTGCTCAAAAGATATACTACTTTTTAATGTAAAATTTAATTTGGGTGAAAATAGTTGGTAAGTTAGGCCACTCTATAGGGAAAAATATATCTACATACATAAATTGTAATGTGTGACATCAAATTGCTGAAAGTGCCTTGCACCATGGTTTAATCAATACGGGAAAGAAAATTGTTAAGTTTGTATTTTATCAAATTGATCAGAATTTTTAACACGTCTCTATCCAAAGTCCCAGAGAAGTATGGATTCCCTAATTTCTCCACCACATTGAAGTGACCCTCAAAGATATGGGTCTTTAATTTGTTTCACTGCCGCTTGTTTGCTACAGAAATTCATGAGAGTATGCACATTTCACAAGGTCTCTAACTTGACTCCTTCTTACCTTATTGCATGCAAAACACAATAGGAACATAAGTCTTAGCGACAACATAACTGTTTAAGGTTCTAGTCCTGCTCATTAGAGTCTTCATTGTAGGTCTAGGCAATTAAGGATCATTGATTTTGGCGGAAGGTAGGTAAAAGCAGTTCTCGTCACTTTCGTTACAAAAATTGTGATATTTTTTCGACCCATTATGGGATTCAATGAAGATAGAATTTATTTCAAAGATCAAATCTAACAGGAGCTTTTTTATACAAAATGGGATCCTATAGATTCATAAGCAGTTCCATCTCCACTTCACTACTCATGGAGCAACTTTGGACTCCAGCAGAAACAACTATACAGACTGCATAACCATATTTTAGGAGCCAACAAGATTTAAATCCAATCCTATCTGGAATCAAACCCATTTTGTGTATTCATATTTTTTAAAATGATTACAAAATTAAACCCGTTTACCAGTAATTACGAACACACTTTGTGTTTTTCTTTTACTTCTACAGCCTTCAATGCTTCCTTACAACTTTTCTGATCCAAAATATTACATGTCAACCCCTTTAAAGGGGACACTTAATCTAACTACATCTGTATGTATAGATAATTATTATTATCCTTAACATTTTGTCCTTGTCTAAATATTTTCTACGGGCTATAACCTATCATTACACATAATTGCAGTATCCAGTGGATCAAAGCTCACCCCCGATGTCCTTCAATTTTGTTATGAGTCCCAAGTTAGTAGCTCAAGTGGTTGGGAGCAAGGTTTGTTTTCCCATGCACCTGGGTTACAGGTACAATTCCAAGAGACATGTTTAACCTATTGTGATAAGACTCGAAGAGTAGGTGACCCCTAGGATAGACCTCACACCTGTGGGGACTGGATGTCTCGTCTCTTGCTAAGTCACAAGTTATTGATATATCTGGCTTGCAGGCTGTTGGTTATAATCTTGGTGTTATAGTTATAGCCAGAAGGTTTGATCTTGGGCCTTGTCTAGATTACTCCAACGAGTTAACAATTCACCATGGCCGATAATAATAATCAGCAGTATACTATCTCCAAGCTAAAGAAACATATAGCTAATCTTGATGTGCCAATATTCGTACACTTATCCTCATGCATCTCATGCAGCATCAATTAAACACAATCAAGTCTTTAAGGCAATTTGCTCCACAACGAGGCTCATCATGGGAACTGCTATCTGCAGCAAGACTATGCCTTATGGAGAGTTCTGGGGTTGAGTGTTTCCTTATATTGTTTACAGGGATGTAGCTCCAGTTTGTGTTTACAATTTTTTAAAGAACATCTGGTCACGGGATCTGGATTCTCGAAAAGACACCTAGGCTCTCAAGTAAAGGATATTGCTTTGGAATTGGCTTTCAGCACACCTCGACCGTCATTCATCTTTTTTGCACAAGTCTTTCATACAGCAAATCATAAGGTATTACAATGTTAATCGAATTCAAATTTCATACCCTTCAAGAAAACTAGGTTGATTTTATATTTATTCTTTTGTTGGCAACTGCTATCTGACGGCAAGACTATGCTTTATTGGGAGTTCTGGGCTTGAGTGTTTCCTTGTATTGTTTACAGGGATGTAGCTCCAGTTTGTGTTTACAAATTTTTAAAGAACATCTGTTCACGGGATCTGGATTCTCAAAAAGACAGCTAGGCTATCAAGTAAAGGATATTGCTTTGGAATTGACTTTCAGCACACCTCGACTGTCGTTCATGTTTTTTGCACAAGTCTTTCATACAAAAAATGATGAGTTATTCTAATGTTAATCAAATTCACCCCCTTCAAGAGAACTAGGTTGGTTTTATATTTATTCTTCAGGTGGCATTTATTTTCGTTCCACATCAACATGAAGTTTGCATCTGCATCAGCTATTTGAGCCTCTTGGTTTGCCCATTGCTTTAAATTTAAGTTGTAGAGACATGCTTTAGTGCTCTCTACGAAGGCTTCAAGTTCTTTTGTCAAGTGGGTCTGATTTACAGAAGCTGTTATGGCAGTCAAAATATGGTTATCCTTAAAAAGTCCTCAAGATTAAGGGTTTCCTTGTTTCTGTAAGGTAATTTAGTATAGTCTTAGTTAAAGAGAGTTGCAACTTGCAATTAGTAATTTTTCTTCCAATAACTAATGGTCCATGGACTATAGGAAAATAGGTAAATCATAATTGATTCTTTTAAGAGTGGTTGATTTAGAGCATGCTCCAGGTCATGATGACCATGATACAATGTTGTGAGGAATGAGAACCATGATACGTTGTAAGGACCTACCGAACCACTGTGAGAGTTTCAGTGCCTAATAAAAGCATAGAGTTATATTTACTTTCAATCTCCAAGTTTCACCAGCTCAGAATAAACAAGGAAAATGGAAAAAATGTGATTTCTTCTTTTCTACTATATACATTCATGTAAATCACATGGTATATGCATGTTCAGGATTGATGAGTAGATCAGCAAAATTGTGAATGAAAACCTAAATTTTTTGCTTTGGTTTCAACAATGGTTTGAAGCATTTGGTCCTTTTTTCCTACTAAAATGCATTTTTCTACTCCCAACATGGGAAAGAATTTGAGATATATCCCGACATTAGAAGTAGTTGGGTATGGTGTCTTTTGTTGTGTTTGCATTAGAAACACAGTGACACCGTTTGCAAATCCATGTTGTCAAGAGCTTTGGATATATACATAATGGTCAGTTATTTTAAAATGAATCATGACGGAAATTTTGGTTTGAAAATACAAAATTATTCTTACAGTACTTAAGATCACTTTAAATGCCATCTTATATTTAGATAAATCAATTTATAGCCCTTTTTCCAATGATACGAGGTCTTTTAGGAATTTGCTAAGGATAAAGTCAGTTAAATGATAATCTAAGCTAAACCTTAAAAAACAAACGAACAAGTGTGAAGGATATATGAATTATTAGAAATTTCTTAGTATATGTCTCAAATGTAATTACTAATTTGCAAGAAAACTTTCTAACTCTGAATAGCTGACAAGTGCAAAGTAGTCTATAAGGTAAACTTCAAATGATTTTGGATAAGAACTCTGTAGCCCAATTTTCACAATTTGGATAAGAACTCTGTAGTTCAATTTTCACATTTTGAAGAAGAGCTCTATAGGCCAATTTGTACAGACCATGATAGCTTAATATGTAAATCCAAGAAAAATGTTTTTCTTGTAAATTAGGAGTTAGGAATATTCTTTTAGGGCTTCACTCAATACTCAGAGTTCATTCAAGGAAACAAATGACCAAATTTAATGGGTTTTATCCTTTAACTGAATTCTGTGTTGGGATTTTTTCATAGATAAGAAAAATATAGACTGAGTTGGCTAACTATATTACTGTTAAAAGGGTAACTGGACATTGACAAATGGATTAAAATTAGTCCATTGAGATTGCTAGGTTATATTCATCCAAAAGTAAAAGATGAAAATGGATGCAGAGATACAAAAATGGATCTAGAATAGACCTTTAGACCAAGAAACAAGTGTCGCTTTAAAGCCAAGACCTAAAATAGTTGTCGCCTAAACCCAGGAATTGAGCTAAACCAACGAAGAACTGGAAACCACTATGGGAGGCCAAACATGCATGAGAACAACATTTCAAACCATTCAATAATGGATGTCTAGAAACTGGGTGGAACCAAGTATAAGGGAGATAAGGATTCAGGTGCATGTCTTTTCTTTTACATGTAACCAAGCACCCCACCTTATAGCCCATAAGCAGAGGGTAAGCTATTTGTCATGGCTCATAGCTGCAGTAATAGTAGGCTCAAAAAGAGCAGAACATGTCACAATCAGGATTTGAACCCAGGTGTGGAGGATAACAATTCTCCTCCCTAAACACCTCGGCTAAACCCAATTGACAGAGGTGCATGTTCTTGTGAAGCTCTGGGTAATTTTGTCTGTTTCACCTAACTGGAGAATATTGATTATCATTTAAGCACACTCTTCAAGGATCATATTGGTGAAGTCTATGTTGGTTTGGGCAAGGTATTTGAGAAAAATGTATAAGACATTGAAGTTTTGGTTACATTAGGGAAGGCACAACCTAGTTTGCACACATGTTTCAATAGTATTTAAAGTCCAGGCAATGTTTTCGTTATGTATTTTGACCAGATTAATTAAGATCCTCAGGGACATTGTCATAAACTCACACATAGTTGTTGTAATGTTGATATACTGTTATTGTTATAGCGTACTTGGCTAACAGAGCATTGCTACAAAGCAAATATAGCACCCTTCCTTTGAATTTTACAAGCTGGTAAACTGTGCAAAAATGATCAAACATGGCTATATAGCAGCTCTCCTTGAAAAATGAAAGAGGAGAAGTAGTTCAAGTGACACTCTAGCGCTATTTGTGGTAAGTAGGGATGAACTGTGGTTCAAGCAGTAGATCAAAGACAAAAAGGATAAATGCTTCTATAGTGGAAAGCAAGAAAACCTTGCTTAGGATTGCAGAATACTTATAATGAAGAAATCTGGGTTGCCTGTCTTTATGGATCAACCACAAGCTTGTGGATGGAACTCAGTATATTTGGAAAGGTAACTAGGAAATGAGTCTTTGATAGCCTTCAAGTGTTATTAAGGATCGATAAGTGGTACTCAAATAAGGTAGTGAAAAGAGATGACAAGCCTTTCAGCATATACAAGGAATTTTAGTTTGTCTACTGTATTACTGAAGAGCAGAGAGAGATATTTGTCATACGGGGAGTAGGTTTCTTAGTTAGGTTCTAGTTGTTAGGGAACATGCCAGCGATGAGAGGTTTACCTCATTGGGTTTGATTTATTATCAAATCCCAATCGCTGTTTTGCATGTTGGACGCTAAATTGAAACATTATATCATTGTAGGAAAATTTCCTGAGAAACTACGAGCAAGACCTTGATCAAATAGATGAACATTCCCTAGATATCTGACTGCTTTAACTACTTTTTGCTGCATTTTCTTAATCCCACCTGTTGGGACCATAGATTGGACAGAGGTGGTGTTTCACTATATATTTTTTTAACAAAATGCTTTCTATTATCATGGTCCTACAAGCCTTTTCTCAATCTAAGGAGGTTACAATGGAATGTAACTAGCTTACACAACTTCAAAAATATAGGTTTGGTTTATATGTATACAACTTCAAAAATATATGTTTGGTTAAGAAACCAAAGGGTGAGATAAGATAAGATAAATATATTTATGTCCAACTAATGATCACAAAGTAGGTCAAAGAGACTCTTGAGTACAATGATGTCCATAAAATGCGGGAGAACCAAACGGTCTCTTATAAACAATACAATGCATGAATATAAAAGGTACAATGCAGGAACATAAAAGGTGCAATGTATGGAATGCCCTAAGGAAGAAGATCCAGGGGCTAATGGGTCTGAGGATCAAACCCATCTCTCCTAACATCCGAGGCTGACTGAAGAGCATTGGAAAAAATTCCACAAAGTTCGCTGGCCTGATGAAGGGTCAGTGGGAGGTGCGGACTGTCCACTAACTCATTGTTTGGGGGAGTTTGTGTACTGCTGAGGTCTAGAGGACGTAGTCTGTCTCCCAGGGACGGATTGGAGATGGTTTAGTTGTTGAGGTCTTGTGTGGCGAGGTGAGGTCCCATGGATCCTCACTGGTCTAGAGTCTGGATATGAAATGATATCAATCGTTCTCTTTGTGCCCCTGTTTGAAGTTAGTACCCTGAAAAATGTTGTGATCCTCTGTGTGGGGTTTGGTCTAATGGGTGGTTGAAGAATATGCACTCAGAACCTAAGAGCCTCCTACTTATATAGGGCCAAACATCTCTGACTGGGATACCTGAAGAACTCTGCAAGGGTCTAAGAGTCTCTGAACAAGAAATGGAACCTTCCTTTGATCTCATAGTAGATAAAGGATATACTCTTGTGCCTTTGGAATATTCCAGCGCAATGTTGTTGGTTTACAACACCCGATAGCTAAGAGGCCAAAGGGTGAAAGGATATGCTTCCATCTCCAATAGAGTATGAAACATCTAAATTTACCATCTACTTAAATTCCCATAATTTTCAAAAAATATACTACACTTTATATAGAAAACTTCAATGGAGTATGTCACGCTCTCAAACTGAGATTAGAAATCAGAGTACAAACTATATCTCTTCATTATGGAAAGAGAATAAACGGATTTTATAATCTTTATTTAAAAAAAAAAAAAAAAAAAAAAAAAATTCTGTAAAATTTTGGATCCTATACATTAATTTAGATTTCTTTAAGGTCAGAATGTTTACTTTTAGAGCAATTTAAGGTTAAATTAGTTACTTTTAAAACTCTTTAAGGTCAGATTGGTTACTTTAGTGTATAATCTCTTTAATTATAGAAATATTGGTCAAGAATAAAACTAATGCAATGACTGTCATGTTAAGTATTATTTCCAAGATCGTTGCAATGAGTAACTGAGCAATTGTAACCACTTGTAACCACTAACAAATGCTTGGTGAATGGAAGCTTCACTAAGCAAAAGTGATTGCAATGAAGAAGAAATTGATTATGAATAGGTAAAATTTGTTTCTTTAGTGTGTGTTGTCTTTAATCTACAGAAATATTGGTCGAGAATGCAACTTATGTCATGTTAAGTATTATTTCTAAGATTGTCGTAATGAGCCATTGTAACTATTGGTCGAGAATGCAACTTGTGTCATGTTAAGTATTATTTTTAAGATTGTCGTAATGAGCCATTGTAACTATTGGTCGAGAATGCAACTTGCGTCAGGTTAGGTATTATTTCTAAGATTGTCATAATGAGCAATTGGAACTATGGAAAAATTGCTATGAATGGTAACTCCACCTAGCAAAAGTGATTGGGATGAAGAAGCAATTAATAATGAGATTGTAAATAATAACAATGGGAACAATCTAATGTGCAATGAATGGTAACTCCACCTAGCAAAAGTAATTGGGATGAAGAAGCAATTAATAACGAGATTGTGATTGGTCGAGAATGCAACTTGTGTCAGGTTAGGTATTATCTCTAAGATTGTCATAATGAGCAATTGGAACTATTGAAAAATTGCTATGAATGGTAACTCCACCTAGCAAAAGTGATTGGGATGAAGAAGCAATTAATAATGAGATTGTAAATAATAACCATGGGAACAATCTAATGTGCAATGAATGGTAACTCCACCTAGCAAAAGTGATTGGGATGAAGATAACGAGATTGTAAATAATAACAATGGGAACAATCTAATGTGCAATGAATGGTAACTCCACCTAGCAAAAGTGATTGGGATGAAGAAGCAATTAATAACGAGATTGTAAATAATAACAATGGGAACTAATGCTACTCAAGTTAATTAAGTGTGATGCAATCTCACCAAAATAGGAAATCTTAGAAGCAACAATGCTAAAATAAGTTAACTTAGACTCACATAAGTTATTGGCTCAATTTCATATCATTCTTACTACAAAACAATGATCAATAAAGAAAAACAATGATTGAACTTATAATTGTGAATATAGCTGTGATAAAGCTCAATCAAACAATGATTGAAGATGGCTTATAATTGTGAAGATAGTTGTAATAAAGCTCAATCATGTTAGCGGTTAAGAATACAACACATATGGGCTCCCTCTGTACATGAAATATTTATGCACATAAATTATGTCTATAAAAATGTTAGTTTTAACAAACTTCATGTGAGTCTTGAAAGTGGCATGGTAAAGATCACGTCTAAGTCATGATAATGTTGGACATAGTGTGCAACACAAGTTTGTTGCATGTGGATTCCATGAAAGAACCTAGTGTGACTACTCTTCTAGTTGTACTAGCAAGGACATGTTACGAATAAGAATTATGCTCATTATAAAACAACAATCTCCCTCTAAGTAAGAAGGTTAAGAAGGTTCCCATGGTGTCAAATGTAGAATTTTGGTTTTTAGTTTGGAAAAATAATTTTCAATGAAAAAAAGCTGAATTGTTGTTGACCAATTGAGAGAAATTTTATTTGTCATAGTTGCCCAAGTTTGGAATTCTTGGCATGTGTATGAAATTGACCTTCTTTAACAATGCAATAAACTAAAGATTTAATGACATACTAAAGATCAAGTGCAAGTCATGATCATGATCATGTTGGACATAGTGTGGAACACAAGTTCGTTACATGTGGATTTCATGAAAGAATCTATTGTGACTACTCTTCTAGTTGCACTAAAGTTAACAAGGGCATGTCATGAATTAGAACTAGTTGCACTAAAGTTAACAAGGGCATGTCATGAATTAGAACTAGTATTTGCACATTATCGTGCAAAGAAAAGTGGACGGTATTAAATGGAGGGGGAGAGATACTTGTTCAAGATTCTTTTGGGGATTTTTTCACAACTCTATTCAAAAGCACTTTCACAAAAATCAAAATAACATGAATATTTAATCTCCATTGAACCATTAAGAAATAAAAGAAGAAATTATTTTGCAAAATAAAAATTTGTTATATTAAAGTTTAAAAAAAATAATAGAAAAAAAATATATCAAAAGAATATTAAATCAAATCTCCAAAACCAAAAATATCCTTATGGTTTTGATTAGTATAAAGATATTTTAAGACCTTTATGATGAAAATTCTTCGTGGAGAAACCCCTTTTCCTACCGATAACATTTAAAAACACTAATTGAAAATTACCCCTCTATCTTTTCATATTCTCTAATTTTAACTGCGGGTCAAAACCACATTAGTGAATAATGTGCATATATTACGAACCACATTAGTGAACAAGGGAGCGAGCCACTGTCGTAGCGGTGGTCGCTGCCAAGGTTGAGAAACTCCAGTTCGGCGTGCGGTATTCATATCGGATTGATTTCCTGCCACTTTCTTCAATTGTGTCTTTCCTATTTCTTTGACTGTGTATTCTTTTCATTTCTGGTTGTCGCTATGCATTGAACACACATCTCTGGCCATGGACTTTAGATCTTTAGATTAGCTATTAGCTACATGGTATGGTTGCATCTTCAAGCATGTTTTGTTGTGCATGGAACACTTTTCCGGACATGGTCTTCGATTCTCTGGATCGGCTCTTGGCTGCGTGGCAAGGTTACATCTTCGAGATGGGTTTCTTGATGGGTTTTAGGGCAAGATGATGACTTCGTTTTGTCACTCTTTCAAGCGATCGTGTCACTTTAGGATTGCATCTATTTCTGATCAGTGAAAATGTTGGAATGTACCGAAGAGTTGCTCTCTTCGGACTTCTACTCACTAGCACTGGCGGATGCACCACAATTACTCTCTGTGACGAAATGTATACAGCTGCTTAAGGTGGCATGTAGATTTTGTACTGGTGATTTTTCAACCATGTCCGCCTTCTATGATCTAGTAGATACGTCAGAATGTCTTGCCCGCCCTTTTGGTAATGAAATGAATAATGTGGGATGCAGGCTTTGTATTGTATTTCGAAGCTGCGTGTGGCTACGACCTGAGCGTGTTCATGGTGGCCTTTTAAACTGTGATTTCCCCTTGCTTTCAGTCTAACCATTAATTAGACTTTCATAACCCCTGTCGTGCATGCTATTGTTTTTGCATTTTCCTATGAATGGATGATGACCATTTGCGGTGGCCTTCTGCATTGTGACTTCCACCCGCCTTCATCAGTATTAGATTCTCATGGTTCCTTTTTGCACGCGCCAGTGATTTCACCTCTGCCATTATTGAGTGTTTGTGCAACTTTGTTCGATCTTGATCTAGATATCGATTACTCTTACATATTTTTGGCACATTTTGAAGCGATTGTGTTCTGATATTCTATGCGGCCCTATGGAGGTTAGAAAATCTAGCAAGAGGAAGTTTTGAAAGTCTTGGGTTTAATTTTTTTCTATTATGCTATGCTTTTCGTTAGGTTCTTGTGAATACTCTGGATCAACTCACTCTCATTAGTTTAAAATTCTTCTGCGGTATTAGCATACTTCTGCGGGCTCACATCATTTGATAACCTGTAAATAAATTCAATCTATCTGTAAATAATATGATGCTTTAGTAAGATTAAACGATGATGGATTGATGACAATGGAATGGGGGTAGTGAATACGTACCGTGAGATGACTTCGGTTTAAATCCGTCATGAAGCACGCACTCGTTAGTATGAATTGTTGTGATGCCTTGAATACAAGTGATTGTAAGACACAACAATATTCGTGAGGCATTTTAAGATATCCAACAAGCGGCACCTACTTGCCATGTAGAAGACATACAAATTTTAAAAGCCGATAAAATATACAACATCATGTTAAAAATCAACGCTCATTTAAATTTAAATAAAAAATCACATTATTGAATATTTTTAATTAAAAATAATAACTTGTTGATGTCCACAAACTTATTAATGTGTTTTGGTTATTTGATAGCGTGTACCTTCAACACAGGAGGAGAGCGTTGAGAGATAGGCACCTGCACGGAACTTGCACGTCTTGGGCACATCAAGGACTGACACATCGCCATCTTTTATTTGAGTCTCAAAAATACTACGTGGCCCCATTTTTCCGTGCAAGGTTACATATGTGTGACCCTTTTGCATGTATGACACATGTTTCTGGAAGCAGATTTCATTTGCTGTGCGGGAGCAACGTTAGCAAGGTTACATATGTGTAGCACCTCTGAAGTCGCAAAGGTCTCTGAAAGATGGCAGTTGTACCCTCTATATCTAAATCATAAATATCTACGAAAACTGGTTCTGAAGAAGCTGAAACATAAATTGAAAAATCAGGTTCGGTTTGAATCAACTACAACCCTCTTCCCACTGCTTGGGGGATTTGGCGCTGTATTTCATTCTCTATGATTGCAGCCTATGAATTCAACAGGGAAATCAGGTTCGATTTGAATCAACTACAACCCTCTTGCCACTGCTTGGGGGATTTGAGATGAACTGTCGTGAGATGTTCTATGAATTATGGACGGTTGCAGCCTATCAATTCAACTTCCTCCCTACAGGCATCTCCTCAACGTCCCGTGAATTCTGCATGTCAGCCAAATTCGTGGGAAATAGTGGAAAAACATTTTGCATGTCAATCAACCAAATTCATAAGCAATAGTGGAAAAACAGTGAATGAAGAGCACATATGAATAGAAAGTTTGTCAACAATCAGTAAGCCAAACTCTCTCTCGCCACTTTTCTTCGCTTGTTGCTGATTGTTTGCAATCTCTGCTTATTGCTTTTAGACTCTGTATGCTTTACCAATTTCGGCTTTGCTTATTTCTTGTAGACTCTGTATGCTTTGCCAATTTCGGCGCATTCTCTCGAGTGCACCAGAACACCGTATTCTTCTCATTCTCATGAACGCACTGGAATACTAGAATGAGCACACCAGAATACCTTCAGCTCAACTCATTCTCCATAGCGCACTAGAATAACATAAAATATATGTCTTGCACAGATGCACAAAAATCCTTGGGCAAAAAATAGCAGAATTTTGGTATTCTGCTCATTCTCTTGAGCGCACCAGAATACCTTTAATGCTTTCTCCTGAGTGTACCAGAACAATAGAAAGACCAGAATAGCAGAAAGATAGAAAGATATGTAGAAATCCTTGGGCAAAGTCCTGGGCCTCCTTGAGAAGAAAATCCAAGCCAAATATGAGGTTGATCCTAGTCAACAGAAAAAATGTAAGAGAAAGAACAAAAACATGGAAAAAATGCAATAGAAAGAACATAAACATTGAAAACGCTTATGCTAAAGACAAAATGTGATAAGTGGCAATGTTATGGATGAACTAGTGAAGACGAGAAAGGACATGCAATAATCATACACTATGCCAACCAAAACAATCATTGGATACTATGACGAGGTAAACTTAGTCGATATAAGTCATTCACAAGGGCGGGTCATGGACCAATGGACTAGTCGCTACATTAAGCAGAGCAACAAGTACATATTATTTACAACCTCATAAAAGTACCTCATTTTACAGTTTGGTATGCATTTTTGTATCACAAAATATCTATGTGAACAAATACCTTAAACTAATTAATGTAGATGACGCTGGAGTCTAAGGGTTTTCAAATCTCTATTTTTCCATATAAATGTTCTGCTAATCTAATGAATTGAATGACTATTTATTTTATGAGTTGTTTAAGTCTACATCTTGCAGATTGAAAACAGGAAAGAAACCTTACTTGCGAAGTGGAGAACTTTGGCATGGAAAAAACCAGAAACCTCACTTGCGAAGTGGAGAACTTTGGCATTTGAAGTGTGCCTGACTACAGACGTGAGCTTCAGAGATAACCTTCCATGCAATAGCTTTCTGTCTCATTTCCTTGCAATAGTCTTCTGTCTCATTTACCTGCAATAGCCTCCTTTACCTGTGTTTGTCTCCTTTACCAACTGGTCTCTCTGGATGAATACACAATGAGAACATGTGGCATCAAAAATTTGTGACAAAATTCCGGGCAAAAGGAGTTGTGACAAAATTCAAGGCAACAAGAACATGTGGCATCCAAGAAAATGGTAGTGGCAACATACAAGAAGCGAAAGTTACTTTGGATATAACAAAGTAGACAAAGAAGAAATGCTCTGCATTTAGGAAATGAACTTTGGATAAAAACGCTTTGTACATCTAAAGTTGCCTCGGGAAACATGAAGTTTCCAATAAGAGGTCGATTTGAAAACTTTGCTTAAAATTTTGGTGCCGCCAAATTGCGAGCAAAAACTTTGGTTAAATATTTGTACGCAACCGAAATATTTGGTCAAAGAAGTGTTTAATTATCATTCAACGCCGTATCGAACACTTATAGTCCCTGCTATGCCGGAGGCAAGGACTAATAACGTGCATATATTACAATTGAGTATCACAAAGGCCATTAATTTAAATAATCTCAATGTTTTTTTTAACCAACGAGCCATGAAGCCTACCATCTCGATGTTTTTTAAACTAACCTCTCAACATACATGTCTATACTTTATTTATTTGTTATCACCTCATTAAATTATTTTCCCTTAGACATGCAAGATATTATTTTTCGTTCAATTAAATGATCAAGATATTAAAGGCCTACACACGACCATTGTTTTAATGAAATTACGAAGATATTAGAGGCTTCCACACAGTTTGTTTCATCTATAGAAACATTCTAATGTTTCTAACACTTGTTTTGTTTTATAGTCCAGGTTACTATAAAATGATATTATTTTTTTAATTAGAGCTTAATGTATTATATTAAGAAATTTATGTCATGAAGCACATCGTTACATCATATTACATACAAAAAATATAAAAAATGGAGTGTGACGTGGAGGGCATCACATCACATATAAAAAATGGAGTGTGACGTGGAGGGGAGGGACATTGTTCAAGATTCTATTAAAACGATGAATCTGAACAGTGTCATGAGCATAAACCTCACAATAGAAAAGCCTTCGGCTTAATTACACTAATTATTAAACAAAAGTATCCCCTATGAATCTGAACAATGTCATGAGCATAAAGTTCACAATAGAAAAGCCTTCGGCTTAATTACACTAATTATTAAACAAAAGTATCCCCTAAGTAATAAAGGTCCTCATTGTGTCAAATGTAGAATTTTGGTCTGTAGTATGGAAAAATAAAAGCTAAAAGTGTTGTTGACTCATTGAGAGAACTTTTGTTATAGTTGCCCAAGTTTGGAATTCTTGGCATGTGTATGAAATTGACCTTCTTTCACAATGCAATAAACTCTTATAATATTTTTGTGGACATGCAAAGTTCTTTGATTAATAAAGGTGAATAAAGCCAATTTAGGGTGATAAGTCCATTTCTAAAGCATTATAAAAAGAAAACTGATTCTATCATTGAGCTTATTTAAGTGGCCCCTAACAATGAAACCCACTTTCATGTAAAAAGAATGGCTATATTTAAGTGGCCCCTAACTATGAAACCCACTTTCCTATAAAAAAAAATGTTTATATAGGTCAAGTATTTTTTTGTAAAAAAGAATGTTTATATAGGTCAAGTATTTTTCTGTAGAAAAAAATAGCTATAAAATTCTTATTCAGAGAATTTGTTTTTTCTCTAATAAAAATGTACATAAACATACAAATCCCTTTTTTTAATTTAGCAACTATATATACATAAGCATGTGAACTCCTAAATTAGCAATTAACTATACATAGGTTTGGGAGCAATTAAATATCCATATTCTTTCAATTTAACAATGAAATGTACACATTAAATATTATTACTTTCGCTTGTCCTTAGAATATCTCATTTTTGTTTTTTATTTTCCAAACATAACAACTTATTTTTATTTTCCAAACATAACATGTATGTTAACCACCTTTGTATGAAAGGATCACAGATGAATAATGGAGCATTTTCAATTGGGCTCCGAACTATTAGATTTTTTATATAAACCTAACCACCAACACACCTTAATTAATGAGCACCCATTATTATATTAAATATTTTTGTCTTTTTATTTAATTAAGAGCCAAATTTGTCTTTTTGTTTTTTATTTAATTAAGAGCTAAATTAGGGGCACTACATCCACCCTATAAATGACATTGTTTTTAGCGTGATTTTCTTAAATTTGGGTGTTAAAGTTTATGATGTTTTCATTAGACTTTTATCCTAGTGGTGGATCAATTTTAAACCTATGACTATATAAAAGATGCACAAAGATTTCACATGAAACTCATTTTGACTATATAAAAGATTCACAAAGATTTCACATGAAAGTCATTTTCAAATTCCATTTGGAATAATAATGAGTGACATGATTAGCATCAAATGCAAATGACTCCACCAAGGTAACATAAAATACATGGAATCCATTTCACAAATTTCACAATTAAATAAAAACAACTTCAAAGATCATGGGACACGTGGGTTATTATTGGCTTATTATATCATAGAATTAAATTACTAACATGGTGGCAATAATACTATGTGATAAAGGTATCATTAAAACATTAAACTATTTTAGTTCTATATCATTTTAATTGTATTATTATTTAAAAATTTAATATTATTGCAAATTGAGTAATTGAATTATATATCAACAAATTTCACAACTAATATTTAATATTTCAATGGCCATGAACAGGGATGGAATTTGACGGGTATTTTGCCTGTCATAAGGTTTTTTGCACGTATTTGATGGCTGGAATTTGTCATTCCCCGTTTTGAGTGACGTGCCTGGAAAAGTTAAAGACGGATTTTTGACGTTTGGAACTTTTTCCAAAATGTTTTTACGCACCAAACGTGCTTACGCGGCAAGTTTTTTCATATAACAGGGTATTTTTTGGGCAAATTTTTTTAATTGAAAATATTCTAAATTCTAATCAGCATTGGTATAGTTACAACTTACGTCCCTTTATTTTTCATACAGCAGGGTATTTTTTGGGCAAGTTTTTTTAATTGAAAATATGCTAAATTCTAAATTCTAAAGCCGACATGTAATAAAGGGAGGTCAGCCATGAATAAGCAAGCCCCTTAACATGAGGAAGGAAACTTATATATATGAGTGAAGGAAGAGCTCATTTCACTCATCGACTTTCGCTTGAAGAGCTCTTCGCGGAATTCTGTAAAGATCTGTGATCAAGCGGTGCGTTTCCAGTTCAAACCACTTCCAGATGCAGACGACTCAAGTCTCCAAATAGTTGTGAAGTCCAGATGCGGACGACTCAAGTCTTCAAATAGTTGTGAAGTAAGGATTTAAATTCAAAACTTCCGGCAATGCATAATTGAAATCTCATTTATTATTATGAATCACCAAACATTTGAAGATACATTCACATCAGAAAGTCAACATAATTAAAGACTGCAAAAATTTAAAGACACATTTACAGAATTTAGGAAAATTTTCAACAGCATTCCTGTATTCTTTATTTTATTCTTATCAATTACAATAGTTAAGGCCTTTATTTGTAGTGAGAGATACAACAGTGAGCTTGGAGGACCACCATATGCACCTGTACGGACCCTCAAGAACAAGGTGAAATTAAATTATACGCAGATTCACCGCTACGAACCCTCGGGAACAAGGAGAAATTAAATTATACGAAGATTCACCACTACGAACCCTCAGGAACAAGGAGAAATTAAATTAATATGCAGATTCATTAAAAGCCCTTGTCTGGAAGTAAACATCGGTAAGTCTATCCGGATCTACTCTCTTTATGCCTGCAGATGCCTTTTCTTTTTCCCTTTTCATATATGTCTTTGTGTTTGTTCATTTTTGTGGTTCCCCAGGCTGATTTCTGAATATTATATCAAAGAACTTATGAAGTTAACTCCTATTTTGTTCGATAATCAAGGTACTTTCTGAAAATTAGAAATTCCTCCTGGGCAATTGCTAGAAACCTGCTCAATATTTTATCAGATCGAATAGTTGTGTTGAGTATTTAAAAGTGTCATATTCATCTTTTCTATTCTAAAATCAGGCACACTGAGTTCTTTTATTAGCTCTTGAAGATTTAAGCATTTTGTTCTCTTTTCCGCATCGTCGACGAAATTAGACAGATCTATTGTGCCTGAGGAGTCCTTTTAATCAGATTTGCCTTTGTTTTGTGAAGTTTTCATTTAATTTAATTTTCACGCCATAGTCTTAGTATTTCCGACAACCCCACCTGGTATTCTAGCATCGTTTTAAGCAGGTCTGCCTTGTTTGCATGTTTTTTCAGTGTTTTCTCAAGCGTTCCAACTGTTTGTGGTTTTAGTTTATTTGTAACTCGGCCTTAGGTCACTGTGTCGGGATTTTATTTTTGCGTGGCCTGTGCAACAGTTTTACCTTGGATTGATTATATATTTTAAATGAGCAAATTTCAAATGTTCAACACTTTTTATTGAAACCTCCACAATTGAGTTTTTTCAAATTTCGGTTTTTTCCTTACGATAAATATATGAAAATTTTCAACATAATTATTTATTGAATGGTAATTTTTTAATCAAAACTTTATTAGTGAAAGGTTAATTTATTATGAGAACATCACTCTTGAAGGGAAAAATTTCTAATATAACGTTTCTTGACGGGAAGCATAAGGACCCAAAACGTCAAAAAAAAATTGTATGACGAGTAAAGAGAAATCCAAATTCCTACCCTGGCCATGAACATAGCACATATGAATTGACTAACAAACCTATTACACCATGTAATTCTATTTTAGGCTCAACATGCCAAATATGCATAAAGACGACTAGATTTATCGAAAAGGCTACATTTTCAAAATCATATAATGTATATCCAATTTTGTCAATATTGGCAAAATGAACTTAATAAAAGTTTAATTTCCATGTTCTAAATCCCAAAATTGAAGGCATGAATATTTACATAAATAAGCCATAGATGTTAAATAGATTATTAGTGACCCATGATTTTTTTTTTTCAAATTGTAACAAGAAAATATTTCATTAAAAAATTGTGCTTGGGGGTGTGACCTTATAGCAATAGTTACAAAATTTGGAAGTTTAGGCTTTTGATGTGCTTTAAGTACTACTTCCCTATTACTATAACTACCCACAACTAACATTTCATAGGTTGTACTAAGCACTTGTGCTTATATAAAAAAATGCTTTTCAAAAAAAAACCCAAAACTTAATGCATTTGAAGTACATTATCTATCATTCAATAGTAAAAGGATGGAACTCATTACCAATTTATTTTCCCTCCTCAGGAGGTACATGGTAATTCATATCAGGAAGGTATTTGATAGTATTATTAACAAAGACATCAAAACTAGTAGCTCCTATTTGTTAATGGAACATGTTTGATTGTTGGTCTTCCATGTGTTGGTGAAGAGTAGCAAGCTCATCATCATCCATACACTTCTGCGGCCCATGCTTCATCAACAACTCCATGGCTACTATTAGAGTGGAAGTTGTGTGATTATGTTGAATTTTTAATTGATATAATTCTTCTTGTAGTTGGATGAATTTTGCCTCCCAGTCCATGTCCATCACTTTATTTTTTCCCTCCTTATCCATGTTTTAAACAACTGGTTTTTGTCCACTATAAAAAAAAATAAGCTCAATGATCCCACATTGTAGGTCTAGTTAGAGAATTCTTCAAACATAGTCCATTGGAGGAGACACAACCAACTATTCAATGTTATTTCTTGTTACTAAGCTATTGCCATTGTGGATTGCCTTTTATGTTACCAAATACCAGTCCCAATACAAATACATCCATAAAATCCCCTAGTCATTGCTTGATGATGCCACAGCCTAAGACATTGAAGGATAAGGTGCAATTATGGCAATGTTATCCTTATTTTCCCACGGAGTCTTCAAATCATGGAGTTGCTAGCATACCCTTTGCATGCATGGATCCATACTTCAAATTTCATTAGAATGATGTCCTACTATCCCATCAACATGCCAAGCTTTAGACTCCCCAATTTCCATTAAATGTAGCATGACATTGTAATTAGGATGAGACCCACTCACATGTGCCACCTAAGATGACACCATTTCCAAACACATTATCTCCTAGCAAGTCATATCCAATGCATGTAGCAATGAAATGTTTTTGAGCCTCAACCCATCATGTGAGGTTGCCAACCTTTACCACTTATCCCATTTGTGATTTGATAATATGAAACTAGCATTCCAACACTTTTTTACCATGCAAGCCTTAATGGTATTGGATTAAAAACTAAATCTTCATTAATTAACAACAAACCAGGCTCGAAACCAATAGCAATATTTTCTAATTGATTCATCTCAGAGTTATTTTGTCATAAGACATGGTAGTTGTTGCACTCATTGAAATTCTCAAGTAGAAATTTGATTTTGTTGAAGATGGTACTCAATTTCATGTCAAGTGTGCTAGTTCCTTTCTGAATGTATCTCACGACCCTTTTTGAGGCTCCTATTATATTAATCCTAGTAATCTAACGAGACCTTGCCAAGGGTATACCCTGAAATAACCCATAGGATTTAGCATGGTTATTTGAGGCATGGCCTAGACTCCACACATAGGTTAATTCTATTTTTCCTCTAAGGCCATGAAGAACCCTTCCCCCCAACCCCTTCATGTATGCCACCTTGCAACCCATGAATGTCAATATATCACAATCATTGTATACCCAACTATGTAAGATATTTCAATGAAAATACATATTCAATCTTTTTCTAAAACTTAAAATAAGCATGATGTTGCAAATACTTGACATATTATCACTACAAGGACAATACCAATTAGTAGAGGCTTTTCTGAAACTATTTCTCTCTTCTCTATTTCAAGTGGAGGCAGGTGCCTAGAGGTTTTAGCTATTGTTTCTTTTCGATGTGCTTAAACCCTATTGGCACAATGGTGTGCTTTTAACTTGCACTAGTGTGTATCCATTCCATAAGCATCAATATAATTTAACATATTTTATTATTAAAAAAGATTGACCATTTTTTAATAAAAACTTTGCATCTAATCCATTCAAGCACCAATGCTCCTTATAGACTAAATTACATCAATGCATAACCACGCCCCATGCACCAAGGTGTTTTTTTTTGGTGTCTAGAAGAATTGGAAACTAGGCTAGTTTCATACTCACGTGACACAAGGTCGATTCTGACCACTACCACTATAACCCCTAGGTACCTACGTATGCCCCTTTCAAAAACATGGATAAGTCAAGGGGATTTGAACCTCGAATCTCTTGGTACATAACACTTCATTTTCACGATAATTACTAGTTGACTCTACCCCTTGGGGGCTAAAACAATATTTATAAAGGCATTACAACTCATCATATCACTAGTAGGGATTTGAACCTGGGTGGGGAAGATAATAACCATTCCGCCCAACCACCCAAGATAATCCCAATTGACTAAAATCATGAATAATTAAGGATTGAACTCATGGCCTCCTCTATACTAACATTATACCTTACAATTGCTCCAAGGCTTCAAGTTGCCCATGCACCGAGTTATTCTAAATGCTTTGTAATAAAATATTTATTTTTTCAAACAAGAATTTCGGTGCATTAAATAAATATGAGCAAACATTGGTGAGTAACACAAACACACACACTAACATAGATTTTAGAAAAATGATAAGTGCACCGCATAGAATAGACCACATTAGTGCATAATCACACCACACATTGACATATTTAAAAATATGTTGTAATAAATATTAGTTTTTTCCAAAAGAACTTTTGGGTATTTTATATACATAGGAACAAGCACCTATGTGTAATACAAACTCGTGCTCTGATATAGGTTTGAAAAAAAAATATGGTCAATGCACTAAATTGCAGTAGATGCATCATATTATGAAGCACATAGAGATATTCTAAAATATTTTGTAATAAAATATCATTTTTTTAAATATTTCCAATCATTATATATATATATATAGAGAGAGAGAGAGAGAGAGAGAGAGAGAGAGAGAGAGAGATGTTATTTTTGTGTTGAGATTTAGCTTAAGTGGCCATGAGCCAAATGTAAGATCTTTCTCCTGAATTTGTGGAGGTTGCAAGTTCAACTCTCTTGATCCCCTCAGAGTTGCATTATGCAATCAAGACCCATGCTTTACCCATTTACCATCCATGGATCATGAGGAAATACTATAATGTTTTTCCACAGGTTTTGATTTGGAATATATATATGTGTGTGTGTGTGTGTGAAAAAAAAGTATGCTCGGTGTGTTGGATACTAATGCATGCGCTAGTGTGTCAGGGTATTGAATGCACTAAGGTAGGGTTATATATATATATATATATAATATATATATATATATATATATATATATATATATATATATATATATATATATATATATATAGGTTTTTAAAAAAGTATGCTCGGTGTGTTGGATACTAATGCATGTACTAGCGTGTTAGGGTATTGAATGCACTAAGGTAGGGTAAAATAATTTTTCAAAAAATATTAGATCCCCAAATTTCATTTGTAACTTTCATTCAGTACTACAAGCCATACAAGCACCAATGCACCTTATCCCTTTAGGACGACACCATTGCGTGATGCTACTAGATAGCCGCATTTTTTAATTCTTTAACTTCCACATTAGATTTGCAATAGTTTTGAAAATTTACACAAGGTACCAATAAATTCATTCTTAGCTCCTAATTTATGTTTTCGATAGATTAAATTTAAAAATTTTGGCTTTATATTTTAGAATTTTTTGCACGGTATGACATTGTCTTTTGGCTTACATCATATTATGGTGTTGTTGCAAGTCACATAATGAGTGGTTCCCCACTACAGAATGAGTACATCAAAGAATTTAATGTCACAAACAAATTTTCCCCATTGTTTTTGGTGTGTTAATACATGCATGAACGTACCATACATATTGCTTTGCAAGCTTATGTACACCAAACAATGCTAACATTGTGAAAGCATTTCCCATGCTATCCAATGTACAAAAAACCTTGGGGGCACTAATTGTAATGCCTCATAAAGATGTAGTGCACAACCCAACATCAGTAACAACACCAAGAGATGGAAGTGTGTTCTAGTATTTATCGCACATTGTAAAGATTAGTGCAACAACAATTATTAAAGCACCCCACATATAGTGTGTTGGTATAGACATCATAAATCAGCAATTAAATTTGATCAACTACCAATAATATTTATAAAATCTATTAGACTAATCAACATATGAATGTTTATGTTAGAGCATTATTAATGATGTGATAGTAAAAGCACAATTAATTGTGTAATTACTTAATGTTTATGTAACAACACATGTAACAATGCATTTACATAAAATAGGTGCACCAAAGATTCCAAAAAAATTATGTCCAATATTTAATGAATATTACAGATACTAATTTATTATAGATTTTTAATTTTATAAATATATGTGCCTAATGAAATTTTTATATGAATTAGGGATAGAAAATAGCCATAACAAAGCCACAATAGTAGCAGGTTGATTGATATACTTTTGTACATTAGTGGTAGATTAAAGAGAGAGAGAGGGATTTGTACCCTCATCCTATGACAACTTAGAATCATCACCTTTTAAAGGAATTTGGTCTCCTCAACAGTTTTATGAGGAGGTTAACTCCTTCAATGGAAACACAACTTTATTGATGTAGTTGATATATTGTTGGGATCATGGCTAGCATGCCTTCAAGGTTAATCTTGATATGAGGTATCAATACATAGAGGAGAATTTTTATTTTATCACTAAGTTGATGATAAATTTGAGGGATTTATTTTCCCCTTTTTCCTCAATATATTTTCCAACATAATGGTAGAAAGATAGCTTCCATATGTGTAGAGATATGTTAATATGTGGATCACCATTAACTCTCTGATTTCCAAGTCACTAGGGGGTAGTTGAGTTTAAAAATTTAAGATAGGTGCTTGTTGCTTATGATGACAACCTAACATGTTATACTTCTAAGGGGAAACACATTAGTTTCTCTCTTATACAATTTATTGTATAGGCCCAAACTGATCAAGTGATCTGCCATTATTTTACAACAATTTTGTATGATTTGTATCTTTGTTCTAGTGTGTTTGATGGGAGATGGATTTTCCCTTTTTATTAAGAGTTGTTTGCTTCTTTTTTTCAAGGTTTCTAATGAATTAAATCATACCCTCTTTAGTTGATGAGTGTTGTGTGCATGCAAATGTGGGGGTAGAGTCCAACACACCCAACCCCATAGGCCACCTCAAGAAGGTTGGGGTTATAAATTTGTGGCTTCCTTTACTCACTTCAAACCCCACTTCTTAGGCCTCGATTGTATTCTACTTGTCTAGAGTTTTCTGACAATGTAAATTTTGTCCCATTTTGAATATAGGACACCAAGATATGGCCCTTAAAAGCTTTTATACCAATGCCACATTAGCATGTCCATACATCTTACACATGGAAAACTAATGCCACATGTCACCTCAAGGGTGTTTCCTTGTCAACAACTAAGGTCATATAGCATTGCCACGCCATCCCTTATATTTCTCATGAATAACTTCCTTTTCATTTATTTTCTTGGAAGGATTTTTACCTTTTTCCATGTAACTAGTATTTCATTAACTAGGCTCAACCAAGGTATTTTATATAAAACCATTGTAAATATTATTTACATTTGTGGGGAAAGGGCCTTACAATATCATTTCCCCCACATATTTACTCTTTTATGATTTCATGTCCACTTTAAATGATTGGGCCAAATTCCAAAGAAAAAACAAGTAATAATTTATTACCCACTTTTTCAGCTTCATCCACCATAAAATTTATTATTTACTAATTACATCAAAGTCAAAATATTTGGACTACCTTCAAAAAGAATTAGCATTTTAATATATATTTTTTCGCCCCACCTTATACAAAGCAATAGAACTTACCCTTACCTTTGCATTTTTGCAACATTTAATTTGCATTGACATTTATGCATCATTTAATTTACATCGCCCATACATGGTCAATTTTCCAATGATGCAGATGCAGAGAGACCTCTCACAACCATTAACCTTTACATTCCACATTCATTTAAATTGCACCACTCATATTTGATTTATCTTCCATTATAGGTTTAACACTTACCCATCCTTCACATTGACTTACTCTTCTTTATTCCACAAGCTTCAAACTTAGTGAGATTTTCAAAATGGAAGACTTATCACATGCTTTTTTTTTAATATATTTTTTCCATGTAGCAAAGCACATCACCCTCCAGTCCATTGTTGGTGCACTAAGATGTCTTTTTACAGGCAATCTTAATTCCTACATTAATTGTCGACCCAAGGTAAATCTTTTTATCTTGAGAGTGTCAGCATAATCTATGCAATGAATTCAGAGGTTAGCTAAATGTAAATCGTTGCAATCACTAATAATTATCTCTTCAACTTAATTCACACAACTCTTAAAGAAATAACTAAGGGAGAAATGACTCTGAAAGAACTCTTAACACACTCTGCAATTTCGTCTACTTATTCCAAAATTAAATGAATCTGAATGCAAATGCAAAGGATCACGCTTGGCAATCTTCAAATAGAATTAAAACTAACTCACTCGATCAAGAAATAGAATTGTAACAACTGAACAACAATGTTAATCTATTGCAAATCAGAATTGAACGACAAATCGTAACTGAACGACAATCTTGATTGAATGACAATTCTCAATTGAATGACAATCTCGATTGAACGATAATTCTTAATTGAAAGGCAATCAAGAAAATACGATAAGTGACTTCTAAACAACAACTGTTATCTATCAGCATATTATGGAAATTAATTAACACTGTCTCTAAGATCTATGATATCATAACTCAAAAGGAACAACAATCTACTCTGAAACTAATATAACCAATCAAATCAAAGCATTATTCAAATACATAACACGATTAAGTATGAATCGAAATGAACAACAATATGAATTGGAATCGTCAATCCTCACAATAAGCAAAATAATATTAATTGAACATTAACAATCAATAAAGATTCAAATGGAAAGATTATAACACAAGAAAGCAGTAGAACTTCTCTTGACCGGGCCCAGAGTCAGCAGAAGTCTCCGCTAAGGAATACTCAGAATATAGGTGAAGATCAAACACACTCTCTCATTAATATGAGTAACTAGATTACAACATCACTGAGATAACAATAGGATATGTCTCAAAAAGAGTAACTATAAATTACATAAGTTTGAACTGAACTTCGTTTTCCTTTTGGCCTTATATATAATAGTAAAAGGGTAAACTAGATAAAAGTGAATCCTCAGGATCAGGGGATCCTGAGGATTTCGCAATACATATTCTGATTCTGTCATGAAATAGTATTGTTCTGCCTGGTCTCTCACTGCCTTGCCTGCTTCAGACGTTGTCTTTCCCTTTTACGGCATGGTGCTGCTATGTCAAATGAACGACTATTGACCAATCCACGTCTTCTGCACACAAGGATAGTAAAAATTCAGTTTCCAGTGCGATATTTATCTAATTTGTTACCAAGTGCTTTCATCCAACTTTAACTATAATTTCCTTTATTTCAATTCATAAACAGAGATAATCATGTAAGGGTAAATAAGAAATAATGAAATTACTGAGGAGAAAATATACCTTTTCTTGACCCAACATACTCCCTAGCTTATCTTGTTGCATGTCCTTGTGAAATTAAGTAGTTGATGTGTAGCTGAGTTAGGGAGTAGGCAGAATATACCTCCTCCTTATAATGTCTGAAGCCATTTTTATTCTTTAATATAGCAAAAGCCTGGGTATCATCTTGATCCTTCAAGGTGCAATCACAGTGATACTTATCTGGAGGATACCATATGATTGGATTCCTATACCGACATCCTATCCATTCGGGTCCCATAGTCAAAATCATATTACTCTATTTATAGAAATGAGAGTAGGTGGCTTTAAAGTTACGATATTCAAATGGTGTTGGCTTGTTGGGGCCTGACCCAGGTTCGGAGTTAATTAGCCAAACAAATCCCTGTACTACTGGCCCTTTCGGCAACAGCCCGCAGAGCGTGGACCGAGGTCTCACCCGAAGTAGTATGGGGGGGTGCTGGAACTAGGTTTTCACACTCTTGAGATGTCTGAGGGTCTGGTTCGATCCTACTGTTCATCCCCACGTGCAGGTTGCTTCGCGCACTTACCTAGCCTTCACGCCCTGATATACTTGCCTTTGCGCAACCCTAACAAGGGGCTGTGGGGCTTCCACGCTACTGGAGCAGCGCTCTCCGCTATTCCCCTAAGTCACACCCGATATCTTACTTATCTTCCTCTACCAGTTATTTATCTTCACGCAAATGGATGTCTTACATTATATTTAATTATACAACACATTCATATGAGTTCGCGCAGCAAATAAACAATGCACTTGCAATTTATACCCAATCATACATTAAAATAGGAAAAGATACACAGAAATATGGTAAACTTCTCTTTATTAATTCTTCTAATGGTTATAGACTCGACCTGCCCTGTGCACTCAGCTGCAGGGGTCCACGCACTCAGCTGCAGACTACTAGGCCTTTGCGCTCTCAGCTTCAAAGCCTTCTCCTACTCTACGACTCAAAGACACTCTTTAAACTTCGACTTAATGTCTTAGCCTCACCATGCTTCCATTCTATTAGCTATTTTCTGTTATCTTCTACACTTAGAGCCTCACTCTATTTATATAATCCCATGGTCCACAGACCATGGATAGGTCTATCAAGCTGACATTACATTACAAAAACGATGGCAGACATCCCTGTGACTCTATTATGACTTCGCACTCCGCACCCACAATTCGCAGAGCTTTTACAAAGGACTTGGTCAAAACTTGGGCTTTAAGCCTCAAAACATTCCTTGAGGGGGATTTCATGCCCAAAAAATGGTTCTCGATTTCTAATAGTAGTGCTGGAGGCCTCCCACCTTTGTCTAGCTGCTGACAAGGCCTCCTTCTTAATCTCTTGGAAGTACTCATTTTCCAATTTGTATAACATCTGTATGGAATGGCCCCATTTTGCCTATAATACTAGTTCATTTCATGAATTGCTTGTGTTTACTCAAAAGTTGCAAGGGTTTGGTTGGTTCCCCTCTCACCCATAGGTCAATTCCTTCTTCACGCCTCTTAAAAGTATTGTGGGCCTTGGCCCACTCGAGTTGATTAGTAGTGAAAGAGAGAAATGTCTGGAGTTGTACACCCCCTATAAAAGGGCTAGGGTTGTTGTCCTTGTCGTCTTCTAGAAAGAAATTGTGCATATAAAGCTCACAAAGGAGGCATTGTACCTGCTTGTTCTGTTCTCTAAAGCATTTGACAAAATCCGGGTTGGTTTTGATTTCCATATGCTTACCAGCCTTAGCAACTTTGATTTTCAGTAGGAGGAACCTTTCTAGGAGGTATAGGGCATAATTTGTAGCAGGGGCTCCACATGACAAGGTGTTTGAATAGACAGTGTAGACAGTTTCCAACTTCTCTTTAACCTTCTATAATTTCTCCTGTGCTTTCTCAAACTTTTTCTGTTTAGCTCTAAACTGAGCAAAGGTTTCATCCTCAGTTATGGTTAGTGTCACAAACTTTTTCTTTAATTCTTGATGTATCTTTAGGGGCACTACCTCCTCCTTGTACTGGTCTAATTCCTGATGCGCCTTCAGTAATTCATTCTGTAGTATGCTAATAAATGCTTCCTTGATTAGGGGAATATAGGCAGGTGTTTCTTCGATTTGGTTTTCTGCTTCTTGGGTATCCATGGGATCGGTCTGAACAACAGCTTCAGTTGCCTCTCGAATCATGCAATGACCAATTGGAATGTCCTCTTCAGAATCTATTGGAACATCAATATCCATGGTAGGGTGGTCCGTTTGGGTATCCTGTGAGAAAACACAGGGGTCCTCGGTTTGCATTTCAGTGTCTTCTACAAGGCATGGCTCTATCTGAGTTTCCTTTGGACAGGCCAAAAGATCCTCAATTTGGGTCTCAGTGTTCCTTCCAGAACAATGTTTTATCTGTGTGCCTATGGCCTCTTTTTCTACTTTCAAATTCTTGGCTCTAATGGCCTCCTTTAACCACTACCTTAGTTTACCAATTATTCGCTTATGTTTCCTATACTTCTTAAGTACTTTTCTGAGCCTGTCCCTGCAGGACTTGTTTATCCTAGGACTTCCAACCGATGATGGGTTAAATTCATTATCCTTTGGTTCCTGTACAGGTGGTAATGTGTCAGCATTAGGGAGGGTTCCATCTGGACCTATATCTCCCGAGGGAGCTTCACCTTCTAACTCTACCTTATCATGGATTTCTCTTTCAGGAGATCTCAATACAATAGTGTCTCCTGAACAATTGTCATTCTCTGTGTTTTCTTCTGGGTAGGCCTTGTCCTAAGGGGACTTAGAAAAAATAGTGTTACTTGGTTGATTTTCATCTACCAGGGTTTCATCTACAGGGTTTTCTTCAGTTGGGGGGTCCACTGGACCGGTGTTTGCTACGCGATTTCCTCCTTTAGTGACATCTTCTTCATGTATATCCACTTCAAGGGGTTTTTCCATAGAAGGAATTGATTCCCTCTGTTCTTCCACGGAATCAGTGCATGGCAGGTTTTTCTCACGACCAGAGCTGTCAGCAAGGGCAGACTGGATGGGGGTGCAATTCTGTTCCTCAACATTCCCGGATTGTTCTTTACCTTCTCCAAATATTCCCATGTTTTCCAATACCCTGGCTACTTCCTCCTCATAGTCTTGCAAAGGGGAATTTTGTGGACTTGCAGGTGTTGTGCAATATGGTCCACCTTCATCTGCTTGAATTGGGATGCTTTGTTGGGCTCTCACTCGCACAGAGCACCTACATTTTGTTGGGTTCAGGGGCACGAAGGAATTCTTTCTTTTTAGTGTCTTTCTCAGACCTAGGGTTCTTTGCCCTTGCTACTCTGTTACTGTGTTTTCTGGGGGTGGAGCCAAAGTAGGATTTATAACATTATCCCAAGTTAACTGCTGCTAGTCTAGTCCATTCATAATAATTAATTTAATCAATCGGTGATGATTGATTACTTTGTGTGGGTCCTTGGCTATCCTAACTTGACAAACGACATCATGTAATAGGGAATTCAAGTCAAACAACAGATTAACTGAATTTTTCTCTTTTAAAATGGCTAGAAGTTTCAGTTGGTAGGGCTTTACCACATCATGTCAACCGTCACAGGTAATGTATCTTTCCACGATGATGGCCAATTCTTTCCACGATTTCCTTAACGCCAAAGGATGGATCCCTTTTCCTGCTCGCACCAATTGCTCTCCTAGATCCTGGAATACTTCAATTGCATTGTGCAAAAGGACATGTTTTTCTGTCCATTTGGTTCCTTCAGCCGAAAGTACAGTGACTTCAGTTATGACTGCTTTAGATACTGTTATACTTTCGCCTCTGACCATGGTGCTACCATTCTGCAAATTATGCAGAAATTCCAACGTTAGCTCCTCATGAAAATCCAACAAACTATTCAGATATTGCAGCCATCCTGCACACTCGAGAATTGCACGAGCTTGATCTGATACCATAAGTATTGGCAGTTCATTCCAGATAGCTCTTCCTCCCATGGTTGTTGTACCTGTAACTGGTTTGCTTGTATGCAATTGTTTTACACTTCCACAATTCAGAACAACAACAGAAAACATTACAGCAATTAACAGAGAAAGGACGATCTTTTGGGAATTAATATCATATTTAGTTAAGGCATTGGTCCCTTCCAGCATACTTAATGCAGGATCATGAGTCTGCATGCCATCCATAATGGTTGTCGTCCTTACCCCAATCAGAAATACTTGCTAAATATTACTCATTCATAATCATCATTCAGTCCTTCCCTGGAAGTTAATTCAAATGATTATCAAACAATTTTTCTTAACTATCACACATGTCGTGCATACGCAAACCATCCCCCCTCGGACAAGAAAAGGGTGTCCACGTCCTTTCAGCATGTAAAAAGCAAGCAAAAGCATTAACAAGACATCAATGTTGACAACCAATTCTAAAAACAGCATGTTGATCAATAAAGCAATACACATCATTGTATGTGAAATGATCGAAAAGAAATTAAAACAGAGATTTTAATACATTATGTCAAAAGATTTTCACTGTAAGTAGTATTAACAACAAAGCCATAATCAACGATATATATTAATGACGAACATAAAATGATTGGACAATTTGGAATACAATGAATATATGATAATAGGTTTACCATGCAAATCGGCTTGTAAGAGTGTTGTTCAAATGGAAAAATCCCTTTAGAAACGAATCCATAGGTGATAAGAGCTTAGAGAACATTTGGCAGTGTAAGATGATACCTCAATACCATAAGCAGAGCTGCTACTGCCAGTAGGCACTCATAGCCTTGATAGGGTTTCTTTTTAACCCCACAAATGAGCGAGAGTCCTCCTTTTAGAATGTAGATGGTTCTTCTTTTTCTTGTCATAAAGAAACCACTATGCTGCCATGGTGACCAGATGACCATAGTGCCATTCACCAGGATATAACAAAGTGATTAGATTGGCTCGTGATGAGACCCCCTGTCCTTCTAACAATTTTAAGCATTAAGAAGGTCATTACCATGGTTTGGTAGCCAAATTGGAATATCACTTGTTAGATCTTAATGATCATGGTAGGCTGGCTCATGGTGAAAACCCCTATCCTTTTTAAGACAATGTTTGACTCTTTTTCACATCTCATTATGTCCATTTTTCTAGTAAAATTTTTATTTATTAAAGAGAGGTAGGCTCATTTTATCCTTAAGAATCAAAGATGGTGTAAGAAGTAAGAAGATGCCAATGGAAGTTTATACTCTTACCCCCATATCATCATGTCAATGAGATTTATCTAATTGACAGTGTAAAACATAAGCCAACATGGTTTGAAAATAATGAATCATTTTATGATGTGTTCAAGGAAGAGATGTTTAGTCAGTCATTATAAAGATACACTGTATCAGCTTTGGAACAGAGATAACCATCAAAAGGTTGCATGATTCATAATGGTATTGTCATTAATTTTTTTTCTTATATCAAACAAAAATCCATTCAAATGGTGTTTATTCACAATACAAAGGAGAAAGAAAGAAAATATGGCATCATGATCGTTAAGAAAAATTCACAATTTATTCTATCAAAAAGAGAAAAGTGATGTTCAATCGATTGAACAACAATTGTTCAATCATTTGAACAACAATTGTTTAATCGTTTGAACAACAAAAATCACAAACAAAAGTGATGTTCAATCGATTGAACATAAATCATTCAATCGTTTGAACAACAAAAATCACAAACAAAAGTGTTGTTCAATCGATTGAACGAAAATCATTCAATTGTTTGAATGGAAAAATCAAAAAGAAAAATGTGTTGTTCAATTGATTGAATGGAAATCGTTCAATTTTTTGAACAAAAAAAAAAACAAAAATGTGATGTTCAGTCGATTGAACGGTAATCGTTTAATCGTTTGAACAACACTTAGAAAGCACACAAAGCAATAAAAATTCTCATATTTACATGGTAATGTCTACTCTTAATTACAACCAATCGAAAAGAGTATATACATTATTTACAATTTCTAGCGAGGTCTCAATTTTTTGAAAGAAAAGATGTTGGGTCATCACTTCCCGCAACTAAAATTTACATGGAGGGGTCCTTGCGTACCTGCTCACAGAAAGACTCCTTGGTGAGCGGTTTGTGATAGAGGCGTACTTGGTGTCCGTTCACCTTAAAAGAATGGCCAGATCCATCAATGGTAACCAAGGTAAGAGTACCATTGATATGCACTTCTTGAATCTCATAAGGGCCAAGCCATCTTGTTTGCAACTTGTTCGAGAAATCTTGGAATCTGGAATCGTAAAGCAATGCCCAATCCCCTTTTTGAAATGTTTTCTTCTTGATAAGACTATCATGCCATTTTGACATTTTTGTTCAATAATTGCATTCTATTGCAAAGCAAGCAATCGGGCCTCATCTAGTTCGTTAATCTGCTGCAATCGCTTGGTCTAGGCTTCTATTAGATCTAGCCCTACTTCTTGGGCTATCCTTAGAGTCTTTATTTCAAATTCGATCAGAAAAATAGGTTCTTTCCCGAAAAAGAGCTGGTATGGAGAGTATCCAGTAGTATTACTCCAAGTCGTGTGATAGGCCCACAAGGCCTCTGGCAGTCTAGTAGCCCAGTCTCATCAGTGTGTTGAGATCGTCTTGGTCAGAATTTCTTCAATGACCTTATTGGTGCTTTCAACCTGCCCATTCGCCTGTGGGTGATATAAGGAAGTGATCCTGTGTGTAACATGACGATTCTTGAGAGTGGAAGTAATCTTATGTCCTGTAAATTGCCATCCCCCATCTGTGATCACTTCTCGCGGTAACCCATACCGCACAAACAGTCCAAAAAGGAAGTTAATCACAACTTCCTCTGTGGCTCTTGGTAAATCTATTGTTTCCACCCATTTTGTCAAATAATTTGTGGCAACTAGTATGTAGGCCTTCTAATTGGATGGCGGATGGAATGGGCCAACAAAGTCTAAATCCCACCTTTTGAAGGTTTCTATGACTAACTGGGGTTGCAGAGGCATTTCATCAGATTGGCTAGGCCTACCCATCCTTTGACAATTATCGCAAGCCTGGGCATATTTCTTAGCATCCTTAAAAATAGAGGGCCAATAATAGCCCATCTGTAATACCTTATGCCTTGTCCTTTGATCTGTAAAATGCCCCCGTAGGGCTCTTCATGGCAATCTTTTAGTATGTCATGAATCTCATCCTCGTGAATGCATCTGCGTATACACATGTCAGCCCTTGTGTGAAAAAGATATCCGCCTATCCAAGAGAATCGAGCGCTCTGTTGAATGATCAACTTCCTTTCTCTTGTTGTCAAATGCTTGGGTAGCTTCCCGATTGCTAGATAATTTTCCACATCTGCTTACCATGGCATCTTGACTGCCATAGAAAATATATGTTCATTCGGAAATTGGTCATCTATCGCCAGTGGATCATTCACCTTCGGAATTCGTGATAGAAAGTCAACAACTAGGTTTTCCTTCCCCGAACGATTCTTGATAGTAATATCGAACTCCTGCAAAAGCAATAGCCATGTTACTTGACCATTTGTGATAGGTTTATTAGCTAGATACCGAATGGAAGAGTGATCAGTGTACAGAAAGACTCAGTAGCCAGTTATATAATGTCTAAATTTGTTTATTGCATAGAAAACAACTAAAACTTATTTTTGTGTCACTGTATAATTAAGTTCTACAAAAGTGAGATTTTTGCTAATATATAGCATAAGGTTTTTTGTCCTCCTCCTGGCTAAGGACAGCGCCTATAGCTACATCTGATGCGTCCGTGGATATGTGAAAAGGCAACTCCCATTTTGGTCCATGCAATACTGGTGCTATTGAGACTAGTTTCTTTAAACCTATAAAAGTTGTGTCGCATTTGTCAGACAAACTGAAATCAACATTTCCAGTCAAAGCATATAGAGGCGCAACAATTTGTGAAAAGTTTTTAATAAACCTACGATAATAGCATGTTTCCTAGGAAGCTACATACCTCTGTCTGAGTGCAAGGGGTAGGTAGTAAAAGAATTGCCTGAATTTTTGTTGGGTCTGCCTGTGTTCCTGCTGCAAAGATATAATGTCCCAAGACTACACCCTCGATCATCATCATGTGGCACTTGAAATTGCTTAAACATAACCTGGTAGCAATGCATCGTTCTAAGAATTTTTCTAATGTTTGCAATTCTTGGTCGAAGTCATCCCCATATGGAGTAAAATCATCCATATACACCTCAAGTCCTTCATTTATAATCAGCAAAGATGCTAAGTATAGCCCTCTGGAATGTAGATGGGCATTACACAAGCCAAATGGTAATACTCTGTACGCGAATGTACCCCGGGGACAGGTGAAGGTTTTTTTGCCCTGGACTTCAGGGGCAATCTGAATCTGATTGTAACCACTGAAACCATCTAAGAAGGAAGAATTGATTCCCTGCCAAAGTATCAAGGACCTGATCAATGAATGGGAGGGGGAAATGATCTTTCTGTGTTTCCTTGTTCAATTCCCTATAGTCTACACAAATACACCACTTCCCACTTTTCTTAGGGACGAACACCAATGGAGAGACCCATTTACTGTCTGAGATAGGATAAATAAAATTTACATCCAACAGCTTCTGTAACTCTTCTTTCACAACGTCCTTGAGATGTGGATTCAATCTCTGTTGAGGCTGCCAGATGGGTCGAGCATCCTTCTCAGTATAGATGTGGTGTGTACATAGTTGTGGGTCTATTCCTTTCATATCAAGATAATCCTATGCAAAAGCCCCTTTATATTTATGTAGGACCTGTATGAGCTTTATTTGTTGATTGCTATCCAGACCATCATTAGTATTTAGAATTTTTTCGGGTTCCATCTCTACCAGTTTTCTGTTATGAACAATAGTCATCTGAATATTTTGATCGTCGGTATCCTTTAGAGGATCCTCCATGGCTTCATTATCCAAGATTTATTTCAGCATTTGACACTTTACATTGCTCACATTAGCAGGTTGATTATAAAGTTATTGATTTCTTTAGTCTGATCTTTAAATTATAGTGCCTCTACTACTGTGAGTGGTGAACAGATGCTTTCCTCCAGGTACATTGGTGGTTGTTTACATATTTTTGCAATGGGCGGACTTGGCTTGGCAAGAGGATATAACACAAGATTTTTTACAGCATCCCCCTTTGCAATAGTCATGTTGTCTTCTCAGTAGCCAATATAAGCATCAGTTGTTGCAAGCCAAGGTCAACCTAGAATCAGAGGGTGACCGTTTAATCTACTCTTTGGGTTTATGACAAGAAAATCTACTGGATATTCCCACGAATCAATAGAAACTGTGATATCCTGTAAGGTTCCTTCTAGCCTTACCATCGAATGATCAATAAGTTATAATATAGTGGTGGTTGGTTCCAGGGCTGTAATACCAAGTGCTTGACATGTTTTTGTTGTTAAAATATTAATGGCTGCACCGGGATCAACTATAGTATTGGGAAAAGAGCGACCATATATCTGAACTGTCACTATGGGATTTCCAGAATCTTCATACTTTATTGGAGTTTCCCCTCCCAAGAGTAAATCAGACAAGGTCCCTACAATGTGAATGGTGGGTGAGGTTTTCCTTTCCCCACAGGCTTCTTTACACATAGCTCTTTAAATGTTTTAGCATATATGGGTATGTCTTAAATGGCCTAGAGGAGAGGGATTTTAGTACAAATATTTTTTAGTTCCCCTACAAGGTCGAAATCTGGATAAATAATTACAGGTGGTGGTATATGTACAGGTGGGGTTTCAATTTCGATTGAAGGTTGATCCCTATTTTCCTCGGGGGTGATGATACGGCCTGAACTCAATCTGAGTTCATTACATTATTTCTGCTCAACCTCATAATTTGAGCTTTCAATAATCTGCACCAACTAGACCAATTTGTTATTAGGAATTGGATTCAGTTGACCTGGCAATTAAGGCCGTAGAAGAGGTTGGGGATTTTTCTGTAATGTATAAGGTGATGATAATGTAGGTTGAGGTTGAGGACCTACCCCCATAGGTGTGTTAGATATCCCTAGAGGTCGCTGCTAATTCGTAGAACAAGTCAGATTTTGAGAGGTAGAGGCAGGCCATTGGGATTGATAGGGATTTGCCCACCAAACAGGAGTAAAAGGGGAATTTGTCCAGCCATTACTCGGAAGATATTGCGTTGGCCAGGATGTCATAGGGAATGGATGGGTTTTCCAACTTTGGTAGGATGATTGGCCCTGCCATGTTGTCCCAAGGTTTTGTTGTTGATTAAAATGTGAAGAAGGAAAGAACTGGGATGCATCTTGTGTCATACCTGTAGGTTTATCCTGCCACTGTCAATGTTGGTTCATCTGATATACCAGCTCTTTTTCTTCTTTTGCTTCATTAAATACTACTTTCAGCCTAGGCAGTGATGGAAATTGTTCAGTGGCGTGCTCTTTAGTATAGATAGCGCATGTGTGCACCATGTCTAATGGGCATTCCCATTGGCTGTGCTTCTTTCGACAACATGGATAGAAGATGGCCAAGTTTTGTTCTGCGAAGGCTTGTTTTTGTTTAGCCTGTAAGGCGTCTAGCTGTGTTGTGAGAGTGCATAGGATGTCCGACTTAAAATCTTCCAGGAGGTTACCGATTTCCATCTGCGTTACACCTCCACTGTGTGGTTTGCTTCCCCTGCTCATGGGATCTCAACTTCCTATTCTTGTATTTGTGCTTCCTTGCGAACACCTGATACAGAAGTGAATGATTTCATCATAATCTTCCTGAGAAATATCTCATTTTCTCATTAAGTTTAGAGTTCCTACCCATTCCTCTTTCATTCCTTTAATTAAGATAGCTCTTAGGACTTCTATCAATAAGGAAGTGTGTGGAGACCTATGCAAATTATAATTAAATCGTTCTACATATTCTTCTAATGTTTCATTATCTTTTGCAGTCATCTTAAAAACTTCATCTTTCAGTTCCCTAGTCTTACAAAAGTCCTGGTATCTTTTGAGGAAGGAGGTTTTCATCTCATCCCAAGAATTAATAGTTCGCCTACCTAGACCCATGAACCATCTTAAGGCTGCTCCTTTCATAGTGGAAGGGAACAACTTTAGCTTTGGGGGTTAGTGGTGTAGTCATACCCTTTACAAAGGACATCAAACTCAAATAGGAAAACATCAAGATCCTCTGTGATCATCCCATGGAAAGCTGGGATGCTCTGGAGAGGAATAGCCTTCATGGGGGCATTGGCCACTTGGTCAACTATGGGGTACTCTAATGTCGAGGTTTGACCTTGAGGTGGTTGATATGCCATTTGGTCAAATATGTGCTAATAACCTTCGAGGATTTCAAGGGGTGCTTTTTGAGTAAGCAGAGGATTAGCAACTCAAGTTGCTTTGCAACACTACCTAGATCTGGGATCACAAGAGATCCTTGTTCAGACAACTGTGGTTCTACCTTAGCAGTCCCACTGGTTACTCCTTCTCCTTCTCTTAAGTTACAATATTTTCCCTCTTGTAGAGGATCAGAATGTAAGCTTATTGTAGCTTGAAGACTCTGTTTTGATCCTCCAACTTGGCTTTGAATCTCAGCGTAAGCTACAGAGGTGAGCCTGTTGCTTAAGGGATAACAATAGAAATTTTTCTAGGTATTGCCTGGAATCCTACTAACGCTTGAGACTCCGCTTTTCTTACGATTTCGTCTATAAATGACGTTCTCCCAAGGTTCACCGATCCTTTGGGTTTTGTGGATTTAGGTGGGGGGTTTTGCTCTTTTTAAATCTTTCTATTCTTATTCATTCATAAAAACCAATTCCTATTTAACCTCTAAGCTTTTGTTGAAAAGGGGGCTGGTAAGCAAGCACTTTACTTGCTAGGTACGCAAGTTCTTACCTTCTATTTTTAAAACCCAATTCTTTCATAGCAAGATAAAAGGAAATCACTTGAAACACTCTCCCCAAAAACGACGCCAAAATGTTGGTGCACTAAGATGTTTTTTTATAGGCAATCTTAATTCCTACATTAATTTTCAACCCAAGGTAAGTCTTTTTATCTCAAGAGTGTCAACACAATCTATGTAGTGAATTCAGAGGTTAGCTAAAGGTAAATCATTGCAATCACTAATAACTATCTCTTCAACTTAATTCACACAACTCTTAAAGAAATAACTAAGGGAGAAATGATCTAAAAGAACTCTTAACACACTCTCAATTTCATCTACTTATTCCAAAATTAAATGAATTTGAATGTGAATGCAAAGAATCATGCTTGGAAATCTTCAAATAGAATTAAAAATAACTCACCCAATCAAGAAAGAGAACTGTAACAATTGAACAACAATGTTAATCTATCGCAAATCAGAATTGAACGACAAATCCTAATTGAACGACAATCTTGATTAAATGACAATTCTCAATTGAACGACAATCTCGATTGAACAACAATTCTTAATTGAAATGAAATCAATCAAATACGCTAAATGACTTCTAAAAAACAATTGTTCTCTGTCAACAGATTATGGAAATTAATTGATACTATCTCTAAGATCTATGATATCATAACTCAGAAGGAACAACAATCTAATCTGAAACTAATATAACCAATCAAATCAAAGCATTATTCAGATACATCACACGACTAAGTATGAATCGAAATGAATAGCAATATGAATTGGAATTGTCAATCCTCACAATAAGAAAAATAATATTAACTGAACATTAACAATCAATAAAGATTCAAATGGAAAGAGTATAACACAATAAAGCAGCAGAACTTCTCTTGACGAGGCCTAGAGTTGCTAGAAGTCTCCGCTAAGGAATACTCAGAATATAAGTGAAGATCAAACACAGTCTCTCATTAATATGAGTAACCAGATTACAACATCACTGAGAGAAGAGTAGGATATGTCTCAAAAAGAGTAATTATAAATTACATAAGTATGAACTGAACTTAGTTTGTCTTTCGGCCTTATATATAATAGTAAAAGAGTAAACTAGATAAAAGCGAATCCTCAGGATCAGGGGATCCTGAGGATTTCACAATACATAATCTGATTTTGTCATGAAATAGTATTGGTCTACCTAGTACCTCGCTGCCTTGCCTTCTTCAGATGATGTATTTCCCTTTTATGGCCTGGTGCTGCGCCGTCAAATGAACGGCTATTGACCAATCCGCGTCTTTTGCACACAAGGATAGTAAAAAGTCAGTTTCCAGTGCTAGATTTATCTAATTTGTTAGCAAGTGATTTCATCCAACTTTAATTGTAATTTCCTTTATTTCAATTTATAAACAAAGATAATCATGTAAATATAAATAGAAAATAAAGCAATTACTGAGGAGAAAACATATATTTTTCTTGACCCAACACCCATAGGCAAGGGTAAGATATTTCATAATGCTCAACGATATGCAATAAAGGCTATGTTTTCTTCTTTTCTTTTCCATGTAACAATGCACCCCTCTCTCCATCCTATATTCAAGGATATGATATTCCATATGGCTCAAGGTCGTACAACAACAAAGCTCAAATATATGAGCTCAACATGTCACTTGCAGGAAATGAACTGAGATGAGGAGGATAATAATCATTCCTCCAAATGACCTGAGATAAATCCAATTGACATATAGGCTTATTAACATAAATGTGCATTTTTTTAGTGGAATTTAGTAAATCTTATTGCCAATAAGGGAGAAGATAAATTTTTATCTCATAAACGTAAATTCCACACCATTTTTTTACCAAGCAAAAACAAGAAAAATACATTTTGACATATTTACTTATTTCAAGCTTACTTATTTCAAGAAATGAATAATTAGCCCACCCAAGAAGGCCTAACATGTCATTACATTAGAATTAAATGTATTTACCATTCAAACTTATTCCATTCAAAAGTATCAAATGGGACTAATTCTTCCAACTAAATTATATGAATATAATCCCAATTATTCATAGTTAAAATTTGTCTTGCATTCATATATGTAAGTTTCATCCTCCATACTTGACCATGTAGCCCAAAAAAAGAAATATAGTTAAATAAATCATATGGCCATGAAGATTATTAATCATTTTTGGAGGTATACTATGTATCAACACAAGCCATGATATACATTAGCTTCTCCCATTATTCTCGCCAAGCCTTAAAACATTTCAACCCAGTAAAATTTTGGATTCTATCTGGGTTAAAGAGGATAAAAGATAAACCATTTAAAATGTTCAAAGACATTTAATCATTGTGTTACATGTTTGTGCTTGCATGAAAGTAAGTGTAACTAGTTATCATAGAATAAACACAAATGAGGCCATAACACTCACTTTGATCCCAAGTAAATATGATAATCCCTTTCACTTTAATCAATGGTAATCTCCCAAGGTTCGTATAACCATTCCAATCTGAAAATTTCCATATTCATGACAACCCAAAGGGATCTTAAACTTTTTGACAACCCAATGCAATTAAACTTCCCAGTGTGATTATGAACTATCTCCATGGTTATCCCAACCAGTGCATTCACCATATCCTTCTAAGGTCACCACATGAAGAAAACCTCCAAGTCTTCCTTACCTAATTCCTAAAGATATTTCAATTGATTCACTATTATTATTGTCCCAAAAAATATACTCATAATACATTAATTTAAAAATATCTAAAGGCCCCACTTCAGTTTTACAACAAATTTACTTGCCCCGTGAGTTTATTGGTGATTTCTATAATCAATTAATTCAAAATTTCTGTGAAGACTCTTCCAGCTGAGTCTTCACTATAAAACATTAACATTCCAAGCACTACTCATGTTAAAAATTACATTCCTAGATTTATATTCAATCCCCTTCAAGGGGAGATATTCAACCATACATGAGATCAAAATTCAACTCAACAAGCAATAAAACATGATATCAAAGTTTAGCTCAACGAGCAATAAAAAAAAAAATTGGCAGCATTCACATGACTTCAAGTAGATAATAAATTGCAATTTTGAAAGATAAATACACTTACCTAAGTTGATTTAAGATATGCTAGAGGTTTAAGAAGGAAGAGCCACTCTCCACTCAACTAGAAGGTTAGCTATACATTAATTTCCTTTGTAACTGGCCACCCTAAGTGAGATTATGATGCCATAGGGGGACAAGTCACTTAGTCATTAACATGTAAAAATTTGAAGGCAAATCTTAGACATATTTACAAATCATCAAGTTGTCTTTCAACCCACTGAACAAGGGATCCTACTCAAAGCTCACAGAGGTCACCATAGCTAGTTTGTACAAGAAAAGGGAGGCCTTTCTCTACCCCAAGAGTCACCTAGTGTTTTCCCCTCTTAGTGCCTTCGTGCTTACTCAACTAGAAACCAAAAAATTTGCACCCTTATTTATCAATTTGGGTTAAAGAATCTTATGCTTTATTTCTTCAACTACAAACACAATTATAATTATTTACCATTATGATACCATTCAAAAGGGTTTTGGCAAAAATTTCACCCAAATTTGGTCCCTAGTCCCACTCGCGTGCATCCTTTTTTCTCTACACATAAGAACACTTCATTCTTTGTTCGTTGGCGTAAGATTTCATGGGCCAGAATAAAAAATTCAGTGGTTCAATTATGAATTCTCCATAAGAGTGGTTTGCCCATACTGCTAGGATAGTCCTATACCACTCATGTCTATTCTCATAATCATGAGAAGTTGGTATTTCAACTACCAACTCCCCTATTACTTGATCCCTAAGAAAATGGTAAATCTAGGAAATTGATTATGGGTAAGATCTTTTTGTTAGTAGTAAATTACCCAATCGCTCCCCCCCTTCCTCATAGCTTATTCTCATGGCATCAAAATATGTGTAGGCATTCCCATTATTTCAATTATATTAATAAATAAAATAAAGCATGTTCACATAATTCAAAAATTTATCAAGCCCCAAGGGTTAGCTCAAGTGGTTTAGAGTCAGACATGAAGTTCTTTGATATTATCGCTAGTTGTTGTTGATCATGGGTTTGATTCTCTTCATTCACTTGGGGCGATGCCGGTAATCAAAATCGATGGTTTACTCGATTTATTGTCCACGAAATGTGGGGAAGTACTTTTGGATTTCTCATGCTTTTGTTACAAGTAAAAAAAAAGTCAAGAGTTTATCAAATTTATCCATGCCAAAACCTCCAACAATATAAAATGTACTTACAATTAAAAAATGGGTTCCAAAATGGGGTGTTACACAATGATGGCCCAAGGGGAGTCAAATAGATTACTTGTGTAGTTTGATGAGTTAATATCGTTTGGATTTGTTAGATATTAAGAATGATTATGTCCTCAATAACATATATGAAATTAAATGAAATGGCTTTTAATGACATCCATGAGGCCTCGTAGTCTAAGGGACCACCCATTATCTCTTAATCCATATTTAGATTTTTTTCTAGGATGATTTTATTGTTATGGATCTTGAGTAAGAAATCCGTTTTTTTGTGAAGCATTGTTTCCTCAAAAATTTCACCGAGATTGTTCACCTTTAGGTTGCTATCAAACTAACGACGAATAACTTCATGCATTGCACACTCTTTGATAAAATTCCATTCTGTTTCTACCACCCCTCTGTTGCAAAAAATGCAAGTTCATTCTTCCTAGTCTTCTTTAGGGACCGTCCATCTACCAGTTTCACATCTTAAATGATGGGAGATAGTTCTTAGCTAAGCAATTAAAATTTTAGTTGTTCCCTTGATTGAGGAACTCAAGTACTCTTTATCATCATGTTTCCACGTTGGGTTAAATTATTGGACATAATATGCTTTCTTTTTTCCTACCTTCTTTTTCCATATGGCAGTCCTAAATTTTCTAACACCCATTTTTTTAATCTCCTCCTTAGCACGAGGGAAATCATGCATATTTATGTCCCATTTTCCTAACCACTTATTGTTTTGTTTCATCCATGTCTTTTTACAGTGGTTTATATCTTATTCAACAACCAATTTAGGCCACAGATGCTTATCTATATTTTCAACCTTTTTCAGATAACTTAGCAAATGAATGAATGTTGACGCCTCAATTGGAAACATACCAACCTCAACTAAAAGGATATCATATGGGAACATTGATTTGACTTTGAAGCTACTTGTGATCAGGATCTTTTGAATTCTTTCTATTTTTCTCTATTTCTGGCATGACATGTTGCTCACCCATATTTCGCAATCGTAGAGGATGAATGACACCATTAATATACCAAAGAGGGCTTTCTTAATCTTTCAATCCCATAGTTATGCTTGTCTACACTTGTTCTAAAGAAGGTAAGAAGCTTTCCACCCCCCTAGCTTCTCTTTGATCTACATGTCTCCTAGCTAAGACTATAGTGAAAATCATTTCCTAAATACTTGTACTCATCTACCACCTCCAATGGGTTTCCCTAAAAAAGAAAAGTAACCTGATGTTTCTTTCTTTAAAAAAAAAAACATGAATTTAGTTTTGTTGGTATTTACTTGCATTCCCACCTCTTTACAAAACAGTTCTAGAGCTTTCAAGTGTTCTCTAAAACCTAGTGCCAATTTAGCGATAAGAATAAGTTCGTCTGCATATAAAATTAGTTTCACCACATATCTTGCTAGCTAGATGCCTTCTCCTTCGGTATTGTTTATCCACTCTTCAAGCTTATCAATATATAAACCAAACAATATAGGGGATGTTGAGAATTCAATAGGGAAATGTATGTGTTAATCCTCTTAACTTGATAACTGTTTGTGTTACATTTTTACTTGTTAGCTTTGATCTTTATTATTCCAATATGCAATACATCAAACAAATACCAAAATAGTAAGAAAAATGAAACAATATATAGGCTGCAAGTCAGGGCCAAAACTCCTCCTCTTGTGGGGAAAACTCAGAAATTTCTTCTTATCATTTAGATCTTTCAATTGACGAATACCCTCCAATATCAAGTCTTCCTCGGCCTCCTGTTGAAGTATCTTTGACCTCCCAATAGATCAGAAGTTCTACTCCCCAGCAACTGTTGCAACTGTTGTTGCTTCTCTAGGAAACTTTGATCTCCATCTAACTGCCTTCCCCTTGACCTTGCTTGCCTTGACTTGAGTCCTAGGGCTAATAAGATGCCCTAGAATACCTTCAGTTGACTTCCTTCTCTCTTTCTTCAAAAAATCGAAACTTAGACTAGCCCAGCGCAGAAACCCTAACTTCACACTTCTAGAAGAATGTAGAGAGACCCAAACACTTCGACTTTCTTCATCCTTCCCTTCTTCACACTTCCTTCTACGACTTCTTTCTTCTTACATATTCGCATGGGAGATGAATGAATGGAGGATAAGTTCCTCTTATATATAGGCTTCTTCAATGGTGGATGTGGCTCTTCATGTAGGCTGACTTGACAACTCATTAGTGTTACATAGTAATTTGTCATTGTCCTCATCTCAGTCCCTCTACTGTGTCATGCGTCAAATAAACATGTTCATATCTTCCCACCAATGTAAGAAGATTAAGAAAATGCTCTCTAATGCTAAAGATTGACCCTTTTTGACTAAGTTTATGCATCGTCGCTAGTAAGCCCTTAAAATCCGTGACGATTCTTTGTCATGAACTGTATCATTGTGACGTCATTGCTAGTCCCCATTTCATGACCTACGACAATCCATATTTGGCGAATTATTTCAAACAGTCGGCCTTCTGGATGTTTCTAGAGCTGGTTGTTGGGTCAATTTGGGTCACCATTCCTCCTTGGGGATGGTGTTTCCACCTCTTGTGCAACCTCCCTTGAGGATAAGCTCCCTCTCCCTAATTTCATGGAGGCTCATTCTCCTATAAAACCACTCACCATTGCTATGATCTGGTAGCTTTTTTAACTAGTTAGTAATTCCTTTGGTTGAGCAGTGTTGTTAGTACTTTTGAGTTTGATAGATAGCTGGTGTGGGTGTGACAAGTGTGGGATTGTTGATAGCTTGTGGAAGGTTGTGGAGTGCCCTTGACTTTGTGTTAAAGCTTATAAGTGAGAGAGAGACATTGTATGTTGGGAGATTCATCCTTGAAGAGTGAATGCTTGAGAAACATGCTGGCTGGATCCTCTGAGAAGGCTTGTGACGTCAAGACTTGGTTGTAAGCTTGCTCTTAATTCATTATTAATACAATCAATGATGTTTTCCTATGTCTTGTATGTAATTTACTTTATAGCTCATGACTTCTTGACTTTATGAGTAAATAGATCATTGTAGTTTCCAAGTTACGTGCTTTGTTGTTTTTCCTTTGTATTATTTCAGGTTAATTACCCATTGAGGAGAAGGAAGCGGAAGTTGGAGCAGTGCAACGGAACTTCATTGACCACCGGTTTGAGGTAGGCCTCCAAAAATGACTGTTTAAGGAAATTAATTGTTGATCTGTCTTTACTGTGACTAGACCCACTCTAGGGCTAGAGGGGTTGCCTCTGCCCGCAGAGGGAACAATTTCCTACATCACAAGTTGGCGACTCCACTGGGGAGTCTATCCTATGTTTCTCTATTGTTTGCTTTTTCTTGATTTTGAGCCAATGTCTTTTGGATTTTGGGATTGAACCATCAGTCTTCTGGGTTACCTGGGTCAATCTGGGAAATCCCCTTGTTGCCTGTAATGATAGACCGGTTTTCATTTGGGAGTTTTTATTTACCTTTCATTGCTTTTAAGTTCATCGCTAAAAAAAGCTAGACAGTCACGTCGATGTCATGCTGTCTCTGTCTTGGAAGTCTGTGTGTCGCTGAATCCTGTCACACAGTTGCGACGATTCCTGAAAACGACCCGTCACGTCAAAGATGTGTACTTTCGCGATGACATCACTCTGTTGCTACGGCTAGTGGCTGATCGACACTAGTTGCTTGTGTTATACCCATGGCAGTTCTTGTAGAATTGTTTATTTCAATTCTACCTCCTGAATTCATTAGTCTAGTTAACCCCTTGTTTTCTTTCTCTTACCATTAGTCTGTTTTAATTGCCTTTAGTTAAGGTACTTACTTTTCGGTTTAGTGGAAGTGAATCTTGTATTTTTGGATTTGTGACCTGATTGCTCAAGTTTTGAATTATTTGGCTTGGTTACTTGCCTATTCAAAAGATTCATCCGCAACCTTCCTGGGGGTTTTCTTGAGGTTTTTCTATCGCTTGTTCTTGCTGATTGATGTTTAGTGTTATTTATTGAACCAATTCCCATATTGATTCGATTGTTTCACTACCTGACATGGATTACAATTGTTTGGATCAATCGATTTCACGCTTGCTTGTTTGTTTCCTTAAAATTCAAAGTTATCAAAATCAAAAGATTGCATTCATTAGTATGCGAAAGTGAAAGTGTATTTTTCATTCCAAGTTTTTCATGTTTGAAAAATTAGAAGCCAAATTTTAAATCTCTCATTAGTAGTATCAATGCACTGTAGGGATATATGTAAAAGATAGAGAACCCCGGACCCATTCTAGAATAGTTATTATCGAGTTGTGTTTATACATTGTGTCTCTTGAGTGACTGCATTTGCTGATCTTGGTTTTGTCTTGGTTTGGGAATGATCTCTCTACCCTTCTGTAAGTAGGAGTTCATCGAAATGAAAGATGCTTTATTCATTCTAGTTGCATCCTAGGTTTTGATATACATATGGTAAGGCCTGGAAATTGAAACATAATTCAAGATCAACTCTAAAATGAACTGAATAAATCTAACAACACATTGGAACATAATGCACATTATTTAGACATATAGGCTAGAGACGTGCTCCGACGTTGTTAAACCTAGTCTCTATTATTTTCACTTAAGGTTGGGTGATTCCTCCTTCTGTGATCCAATAGCTGCTAGCACGGACTTGCACTCCTAGTACCATCGAGTATATGTTGGGAGACCCCACTAGGTTATCATCCTATATCCTTAGGAAGCTGTGTCTGCCGCCTTGCAAACCGTAATGCACCGAACATAGCATTCAGGAAGATTGACTGCCGTACGGAAAGTCCTTGGTTTTCATATGATTACCAAGGTGTATATGAAGTTTTACGGGTTGTTTGGTAAACCTTTTGCCTAGTTCTCTAGAGTAGTCACTTTCATTCCTTTTCAGACTCCTTAAAAGAAAAGGTCCATCTGAGCACTTGTCCTTTTAGGCTCATTAAACCTCGAAAGAGATAGAGCCACCTTTTCGTCCTTTTCCCGACTCTTGAAACATGAAAAGGTCAAGTTTTGTTCCTGCGCCATAAAATTTACTGCCCACGAAATATTCTTGGTCACAGTTCGAGTTCTTGATTACAGTGCAAGTGTTTTTCAAGCTTGTTCCCGATGGAAACCTCTCCTGAGTCTACTGCCAAGGTCTTCCCCCATATGGGAATCCGAGTCCATTTTTGCCTTTTGGAAATGCCAGTGCTCCGTATATGGAAACATTGTCCTTGCCCGGGATAACCATCGGTTTTCCCATTTGGTTTTTTTCAACCTCGGTGGTCTCGAGTGTCATGAATCCTATTCCACCATCTCCTTCGTCTGAACCACGACATGTTGATTCCAAAGTTGAGCCTACACCTTCTTCCCCTGTTTCTTCCTCCTCCTCTCTTCCTTCGCCTGGTGAAAGTTCCACATCTAGTAACCAGGAGACTAAGAAGAAGAAGAAGATGATGAAGAAGAAGAAGAAGTCTGATAAGTGTGAGGCTACCTGTGCAACTATTGCTCTGAGTACATATTAGGTCACAACACCTCCTGCTCCTCTGTGGAAGGTTAAGTTTCCTTGTAAATTGTGCAAGGGTGACCATCTTCTTCGTGATTGTCCTGGCATTCCTAGGATCTTAGAAGTATGGTCTCACGACCTGGCTCGTCCCTCGTCTCCCTCTGAACCTCATGATGATGCTACCCTATCAACTGGCAGCGGTAAGAAGAAAGGGAAGATTCGACTCCCCTGTAGGCTATGTGAAGGAAACCATCCCCTTCACCTTTGTCCACTCATGGATAAAGCTTCCGCCATTTTGGAAAGTCTTATAGCTTCTTCACCCTGACTTCCCGTTGGTTATCAGAGGCTCTCTTCAGACCCTCTCTCCATTGACAAAGAGATTAACTTAGATTCTTCTCTTTTCCACCCTTCTCTTCTTGAACCTGGTTGTGGTCAGCCTGTTCCTGACCAACCATTGGTCGGGGAGAGTGTCGACTTGGATTCACCACCCGTTGTTCACTCTATTTTGGAAAAGCATCATGATCACACTCCTCATGTTCTTCTCGTCTCGTCAAATTCTCCCGAGTCTAAAAACGACCCTCCTATCCCCACTGATCAGGAGCATCCTTCTTCAGTTCCTATAGAGCATGGGGGCAATCATATGATACCCCCTCCAAGTAGTTCAATCGTTTCCTTCGACTAGAGTCATTTGACTGCATTTTGCCTTCCATCCTACATGCCTTTCTAGATTACCATACATGCCTGTGATAAGGCAGTACTTGGCACTGTCTTGGATGAAGGTGCATCAATTAGCCTCATGCCTTTCACTACTTGGCAAGCTTTGGGTTCCTGTAGCTTGTGCTAGTCGCGCAAAATATGTTGGCGTTTGACGAAGGAACTAGCTGACCTTTGGGGATCCTTCCGAAGTTTCCTGTTACTTTGGGAGGCAAAACCGTCTATATATACGTAATGGTTGTCCAAGGTTCTTTAGATTTCAGTCTTCTCCTTGGCCGTGACTATGTTTATGCCATGGGGGCTCTTGTCTCTTCAATTTTCCACGTGGTCTATTTTCCACACAATGGAAGAATGGTGACCATCGATAAATTATCATTCTTTAGTCCCTCGGTGCCTTCTATGCAGCCGTCATCCCCTATTGGTTCTTGTTCGCAAGCAGGACCTTCCTTGCCACGGGTCAATTATGTGGCTACCCATTCCGTCTCTGCCTCTGCTGATGATCATGCAGATGGTATCGTACTTCATGTACTAGGGGCATTGGAACCTGATCTATCATTCGTGTCTCATGACATGTGTTCCTCCCGAAGCATGTTTCTTCCATCCCGCGAAGACCTCTTGGGAGCCATGTTCTCATATAGCCCATGAACAGGAGTCCCGAGGATAGTTCTTTTCTTGTGCCAACCTCGTTAAAAAATGAAGCAAGGGCCTGAGGATAGTTTGATCTTGTGTCAACCTCGTTAAAAAATGAAACAAGGATCATGGAGCATAGTTCCTTGTCTTATGTCAAGCTCGTTAAAAAAATGAAACAAGGAGTCCCAAGGATAGTTCTTTTCTTGTGTCGACCTCGTTAAAAAATGAAATAAGGAGTGCCGAGGATAGTTTGATCTTGTGTCAACCTCGTTAAAAAATGAAACAGGGTTATGAGGATAGTTCTTTTACTGTGTCAACCTCATTAAAAAATGAAACAACTCCCTTTTCCAAATCGAGTCTTTGCTTAAGATCTTGTAAAAATCCAAGTCAAGTCTTTCCAAGATCTCAAAAGTGAACCTTCATTCCATTCACCTCGTTGAATGTAGTGAAGCTTGGGGGGCATGTACCTCGATTTAAGTCATTATGTTGGGGGCATGCGAACTTATAACAAGCATAGTTTTTCATTTCAAGCTTGTGTAAACATGAAACCAAATCCAAGCAGAGTTCTCCATGGTTCAAGCTTGTGTAAAAATGAACCCATACCCGATTTACGCGTCATGATTGCCTTTTTTATCTGCTAATTTTTGCTAGATGAGCCTTGGTTGTTTCATTCCATCGCCACTATCTCTTTGGCCAATCATATGCTTTCACTTGGTTATTTTTCCTTTCTTGAGGAACCGTAGTGATGAGTGGTTTTATTAGCCAGCCTCTTGACCATTAAATGTTTTGAGCAGTTCCACCATTGTTGGAACTAGTTGCTACCCTTTATACCACTCGTTCCTTTAGGACGAGTCCCCTTTAAGCTCTTTTCTGACTCGTAAAATATGAAAATATTGTCGAGTTTTTCCCTTTTTGACTCATTAAACGGAATTAAAAAGGCGGTCCACTTTCAGCTCTTTTCTGACCATATAACATGAAAAGATCGCTGGACTTTTGTTGTTTCGAGTTCGATACTGGTTATGAAATGATGTGTCTTCAATCACTTTTTTACTTTTTCAGATCAAGGCCACTAATTACGAAAATTACTCCTTGGTCATAATGGTTAAGCGGTTCTCTCGGGTATTTTGTTCTACTTTTTCGGGCTCAAGGGACACAAATTTACGAAAAAGGACCCCCCTGGAGTTTTCTTTTCCGAGTATTTTTCAAACTCTCTAAACATGAAAAAGACCCTGAGTTTTACCTATGTCGGACTCGTTAAACCCTGACAACATTGGGCTTGTCACCATGATGAGACTCGAGCTTCTCCACCCTAGGGCTTGTTAAATTATTACTAGTTTAGATTCGGCCAAAGGTTGAACTTATATTACAGGCATATGTTATCCCCTTCAAGCTTGTTTTCAAAAATAATTGGGGTACTCGCTAGCAATGGTGGGGGAAAATTTGGAAATCATCATTGGTTATCTATGGCAGCTAGTCACTCTTGAACATCGACACTTTTGCTTCTTGTCAGGTTGGGACATCCATACATCGTCATTTGGCCTTCCGCGGGTCTGGGTTGTCATTTTGCTTCATTCCATCTGATCCATGTTGCTTCCATCAAGCCTCTGATCCCTTGGTATCAAAATGCTGCTGCATTTCGGAGTCGTGTCGCTATTATGTTCAAGAGTATAATCCTTCTGCAGTTTAAACCCTTACCTCCTCCTCTGATATTCTGTTTCGCCATCTACCACTTGTTCCTTATCTTGTGTCGTTGATGGGGGAAACATCATGGTCCTCTTGCGACAGATCGTCTCATGTCGACACCAACTCCTTATCCAGGAGATTGATCTAGAGATCCCTTTCAGTACCTTGGAGCTTACATGCCTCAATGGCAAGTTCTTCACGCCTAACGACAGACTTTCCTCGTTGGTCTTCGATTGGGTGATTCCATGGGTGTTCGACTTCAGCTCATTTTTCACACTTAGTGGATTGTACTAGACAGTACCTTGAGAGCCATTGGCATTATTGATGGTTTCTTTCGCGCTTGTTAATGGTTTTTCGTCATTGAGCAGTAATCAAGCAACTTTCTATCATGTTCGACTTCAACACATCTGTTCACGTGATAGGATTTGTACTCTGATCGGTTGGGTTTCAAGACCCCGAACTAAGATTACATATGTTCGGGCTACGTGGATTGGTTTGTGATTACATATATGACTCCTCGATGGATGGCTGCGACCATGCCTGAGTCTTCATGTATGGCTACGACCATACCTTTGTCATTATTATGGTCTTATCAACTGGATGGACGCATCCATACCACAGACCTAGTTTCATATGTCTTTTGGACGGCTGTGCCCATGCCTAAGACTACATGTATTTCACTATTAGAGATATTAGTTGTACTTGCACCTGCAGGTTCTTCAAGGTGGTGTCCCAGTTCTGACAATTTCGTAAAGCATTTCACCCCTCCTACACTCTCGGGCTTCATGCTTTAGGGGGCATCTGTTACACAGTAATTTTTCACTGTCCTCATCTCAGCCCCTCTACTGTGTCATGCATCAAATAAACATGTTCATATCTTCCCACCAATGTAAGAAGATTAAGCAAATGCTCTCTAATGCTGAAGATTGACCCTTTTTGACTAAGTTTCTGCATTGTCGCTAGTAAACCCTTAAAATCCATGATGATTCCCTGTCATGCACTGTATCGTTGCGATGTCGTCGCTAGTCCCCATTTCATGACCCACAATGATCCAGATTTGGCGAATTAGTTCAAACAGTCGGCCTTCTGGATGTTTCTAGAGCTGGTTGTTGGGTCAGTTTGGGTGACCTTTCCTCCTCGAGAACGGTGGTTCCACCTCTTGTGCAACCTCCCTTGAGGATAAGCTCCCTCTCCCTAATTTCATGGAGGCTCCTTCTCCTATAAAACCACTCACCATTGCTATGATCTTCTAGCTTTTTTAACTAGTTAGTAATTCCTTTGGTTGAGTAGTGTTGTTAGTACTTTTGAGTTTGATAGATAGCTGGTGTGGGTGTGACAAGTGTGGGATTGTTGATAGCTTGTGGAAGGTTGTGGCGTGCCCTTGACTTTGTGTTAAAGCTTATAAGTGAGAGAGAGACATTGTATGTTGGGAGATTTATCCTTGAAGAGTGAATGCTTGAGAAACATGCTGGTTGGATCCTCTGAGAAGGCTTGTGACGTCAAGACTTGGTTGTAAGCTTGCTTTTAATTCATTATTAATACAATCAATGATGTTTTCCTATGTCTTGTATGTAATTTACTTGATAGCTCATGACTTCTTGACTTTATGAGTAAATAGATCATTGTAGTTTCTTGGTTACGTGCTTTGTTGTTTTTCCTTTGTATTATTTCAGGTTAATTACTCATTGAGGAGAAGGAAGTGGAAGCTGGAGCAGTGCAACGAAACTTCATTGACCACTGGTTTCAGGTAGGCCTCCAACGATGACTGTTTAAGGAAATCAATTGTTGATCTGTCTTTGCTGTGACTAGACCCACTCTAGGGCTAGAGGGGTTGCCTCTGTCAACATAGGGAACACTTTCCTGCATCACAATTAGGCCGAATTGATCTTGGAGGTATTTTGAAACTTTCGAGACAAAATAAATTTTCTTTTGTAATTTACAATGTGCCCTTAGGGTCTTCCATATATGACAATGACTCTTATACATAGGACAGACTCTATAAGCACTAAATGGGTGCTTGACCTATAAAATAAAAGAACTTGAGCATGAAACCTGTGTTTCAATAATAATAATTTATTTTAAATTTTACATTTACAAGAATACATTTCATACTAATGAAGACCGAACCTAGTTACACATTTTTCAACACTCCCCGTTAACTAGGGAGGTATTCATTAGAGGTACATGGTCATTCTCAATTTCAAGAGATATCATAAGAAGAGTTGGATTGGTAACCCATCTGTCTAGCATCAGAATAACCAACATTTTTCATATAACAAGGCCTTGACTAACAACTCTATCGCTCCACAATATCATAGCATAATGATGGTGAGACCAATGATGTTTAGACACCATCATCATTGTCTCTCCAAGGTACATACCCCACCTGGGTGTTCACAGAGTATGACCTCCCATTGGACTATTCTTATCTTGGGTAGCTAATTCAAAAGAATATCAGTGCACGATTACTCTTATCTTGAATGGCCTACCACATTCTCAAAGAGTATCGAATGCCAGATGGTTACCCAATCCTCCATTCTTTGTTCATAAATGAAGACAAGAATGTAGTGTTTATCTCTTCCTCTCAATACGAGAGGACAAATCCACAAAACCAAGCTTTTCCCTTAAGTATATAAGATTCTTTTTTGGAATTGATTTTGTCAATATGCCAACTAGATGCTCATCAGTGGAGATATATTGTAGCTACACCACACCATTTGTACTAGTTCTCGTATATAGTGATACTTATTGTTGATATTCTTTGTCTTCCCATGAAATAATGGGTCCTCAAAAAAATGAATACAATTGGTGCTATCACAATGTATCACTATAGGGTTCATTATTCCTTCAAATAAGTTAGATAGTAGCTTCCTTAACCAAACTGCTTCCCGACTAACTTCACATGTTGCAACATATTCGGCTTCAACACTACTTAAAGCAACGATGTTTTGTTTTCTACTCATGCATGAGACCATAAATGATCCCAAATTGAAACATCCTCCTATAGTGCCTCTTCCATCCTGTTCATTGTCTACCCAATCAGAATTTGTATAACTAGTTAATTAAACATCATTCCTTCTATCATATTTCAGCCAATAGTTGATGGTTCCTCGTAGATATCTCAGAATATGTTTTGCTGCTATCCAATGATCATGATTCGGCTCCACTTGGAATTGACTGAGTAAATTTACTGCAAAACATATGTATGGTCAAGTATTCACCAAGTACATTAATGAGTCAATCAATTTTCTATATCTGGAGGGATCCAATGGGCTTGATTCAGAACTTCTTAGTCTTTTCAAATTTGTGATCATCGGAGTCGTCATAGTTTTACAGCCCATCATGTCGAACTTCTTTAGTATTTCGATCACATACTTTCCTTGACCTAAATAGAATTCATTAGGTTCCTACCAGACCTCTAGTCCTAGATAGTAATGCATCAACCCAAGATCCCTCATGTCAAATTTTGTTGCCAATTGCTTCTTACATTCTTCAATTCGACCTTCTACACCTTTCAAGAGAATATCATATTTGTAGTGGTATACTTGGATGACATTCTGATCTTTAGCTAAAGTTGGGAAGAGCACCTCCACCACATCCAACAGGTTCTCCAAACACTGCGGCAACACAAGCTATGTGCCAATTTGGAGAAATGCACTTTTGGCATGACCCAGGTTCAGTATCTGGGATACATTATTGATGAACAGGGGGTGCATGTAGATCCAGCCAAGATCCAAGTCATTCGGGATTGGCCATCTCCAACCACTCTGACAGAGCTCCGCAGCTTTCTAGGTCTTGCCAACTTCTATCGTAGGTTCGTGTTGGGGTTTTCTCATATCACTTGCCCCTGAGTCAAGTCACCAAGGGGGGAGTGAAAGCAAAATTCTTTTGGTCGGAATCTCAACAGAAGGCATTCATAGAGTTGAAAGATCGCCTCTGCACGACACCAGTGCTCATGTTACCATATTTACAACAACCATTTGAGGTCGAGACAGATGCATCTGATGATGCTATTGGGGCAATCCTTACTCAACATGGGCATCCAGTGGCATATCATAGTGAAACACTTTCAGACACAGTCCGGAAGTATCCCACTTATGATAAAGAGATGTATTCCATTGTGCAGGCTTGCCGACAATGGAAGCATTACATTTTGG